>QFDD01000152.1:0-72950 GCA_006871305.1 Vachellia collinsii | reverse complement strand
TTTTCTTTTTTTTTTTTTTAAAAAAAAAATTTTATACTTCATTTGCTTTTTTTTTTAAAAAAAAAATTATGTTAAGGTCCCACGCAAAAAAATTAATATTAAAAAGGTTTCAAAAGGTTTTTATTAGCAAGTAAAAGAGCACCATTGACAAGTGAATGAGTTATCAGTACAGCAACCTTTAAGATCTTTCTGATATTAATTTTCTTGTGTGGGACCTTAATGCAATTTCTCTCTTTTTTTATTGTTTTTATTAATATTTAGTGACAAAGGGAATAACTAGATGGTATTTCTTCCTTTCCTTTTTTTTTTACTACAAACATGATTTTTTTTATGATTGATTCTTAACGTTTTATGGTTGATGAATGAATTTTAATGATGTTTTTTTATTATGGATTGTTACTAATTACAATGACTAAAAGATTTTAACTAATAAAGATGAATATTTTGAAATTAAACATTATTAAAAGTATTATATTTTAATATTATCAATTAAATATCATTATTTTAATATGGTCGGTCTGACCTCGGTTTGACCCAATCTGACCCATTAACTCTTGACCCACTGCCTCGACCGGTTCAATGCCCGGTCCGGTTTTTTGAACCTTTCACAAAACTCGAATATTAAACGGGTCAGACTTTGACTTTTCCTAATTCCATCTTAGTCCTTGCTTCGATCATCTTTTTAAATGATTTTATAATGCTGTCAACACCTGACCCTATCAACTCAAACCCAGGTATTCACTGAAAACAAAATGCTTTCATTAATGAATCATCAGACTATTTTCTATACATGTTTTGACCGATATCAGAGTATAAGCACACCACTGATGTACAGAGTGAGTAAAATATTATAACATTAGTCTGACGTGTTTACAATATAACAAACCAATACAATATACAAACTAACTGATATAATATATATTCCCATATTCCTATTTTCTACAGTTGCACAGAGTTTTGTTTGTAAAACACAAAATTATTCCCAAATCCATGCTTAATCTCAAAATTTCATTCATTTGGATATATATATATAAAATAAATTTTTCACCCATTTTATTATTCAAAATTATATGTTTGCACTTCCTACTTTTATTTTCGTGGTGCCATGATTTAAACATACCTTATCTTTGTCCTGTAAATTTAAATCTTTACTCGCTTTTGATTTCTGAATTGTTGAGTAATAACAAAATCAGAATGGATCATTTCAGATTCACTTTGAAATTTTGAGCCTTTTGCAAATATTCCACGAACTTGCAACAGGCTTTAATAGTTATTAATACGCCATGAATTTATGACTATTTGGAGGGTTCTCTTATTATTTTTTTTTTAAAAAAAATATTGAAAGTGATTCAGGTCTCACGACAATAGAAGTTCAAAAATAAACTAAAGCAAATTATAATACAACTCACCGAACGGTAAAATTAAAAACAATTTTAATTTGCTTAATTGAGATGCAACCAAAAATAACATGATATCCCGGACAGTATGCTGAGTTCTGGAGTGGTAAGTTTTTTTTTTTTTTTAAAAAAGAAACTAATGGAGCGGTAAGCTTGATTACACCTCTTAACATTTTTTTTTTAAATCCTATGTTTAAATGGTTGTTGTTAATTATCCATTAATCTTAACAATATATCATATTTTTATGCTTTCATTTTTGAAAGGCCTCGCCACTAGTAGGGACATCTTCATGCAAGTCCGACTGCTCTGTTGGCAAATCAGTGAGTAATTAACTATATATTCCTAAAACCAATGTCTTGTTGTTGTTGTTATCGTTGATGCCTGATAGCTTCTTGTTGGGGTTATTTGTCATGTGGTTGTTATGTTAGTTCAAAGGGTTATTAGTTAGTTAGAGAACGTATTAGCATAAATAGGGATTAACAAAAAAAAAGTATGAACCCGTCTTAAATATTGAATATATAATTTCGCATCAATTTCTCTGATTTTCCAATTATAAGAGATTTTGAACAGGTCGTGGTGTTTATAACAACACTGTCATCAAATGATTGACCAACAACGTGAACCTGACAATAAAGACAGAGGATCACCTGTTGTCATTGGAGGTCTTCCGCAGCAATGTTGGTAGTAATGAGCTTCTAGTTGAAATCTAAAGGACTGCAGTGCAAGTTGTGGAGAAATGTGGGGTGGACATTCTTAAGAACTTGAGTGAAGGAGCATTGGTATCAACAATTTCAGACCTCCAAGTCTTAACCTTATCCACCCATCGCATGCGGAGTTTATATGCTGTAAATACCTTGCCTGAACATAAAGTGTTGAATTTGGAAGGCTGTATTCTGGAATCAATGCCAGAAGCAATATTTAAACCCCAGAAGCTGGAAACTCTGTCTTTTAAACACAGTTTGCAATTATTGGAGCTGCCACGGTTGATTTCTAAACCAGAGAATCATAAAACTATTGAGATCACAATTGTTGGTATGATTTGATTATGATTTAATTTGATATCGATACTATGATTATATTTGATTTGATTAGATCCTAAGTTAACTATTAGTTTGTGGTTTGCTTATATAAATGCTCATCTCTATTTTTATTTATCAAATTGAATGTTAAGTTGAATATTATTAGTCCCTCCATTTCTAACAAACACATTGATCTTATCACTTGTGAGCAATTGAAGACACTGCCACAAGAAATTTGGACTCCATAATTTTGAGGTGTGCTATCTTTTTGGCACTCATTTTTTGATTTGATTTGATTAGATCCTAGGTTCCCAAACTAAGAAGTTGATAGATGAAAATTCAGTCCTCATTTTTTGATTGTGTGCCTCTGCTCAGCACCCTCGACATGTCATGCACTAGCATATATGAACTTCCAAGCTCAATTTTCAACCTCCAGAAGCTGAGAAAATTTTATCTACAAGATTGTGAGCTTCTTGTGAAACTTTCACCAGAGATCAGCTGACTAGAGAATCTCATGACATTGGATCTCGATGGCACTATGATCACACATTTGCCAAAGGAAATCCAAGAGTTGACCGATTTGGCAAGCTTATCTCTCTCTCTATAATGATTCCAACTTTGTAATGATTACTCTTGGTGTTCTTTCCAAACTCACTCATTTGAAAGTTCTAAAGATTGGTGTTAACTAAGATAATGAATGGTGGTTCCAAAATTTTGAACACATTCTTGTAGAAATCAATGGATTAAAGATGTTGCCAGCATTGGATATATATATCCCAAGAGTTATTTTCTTGAATCCCATAGAAAGGGGTCTGCCTAATTTCAGATTCATCATCGGCCATCACAAGCCAAGAATAATCTCATGTACCACCTGCTATTGAGGTGATGTTCAAAGAAAGCGGTCGTAGCTTGAAATTTGTAAATTGTGAAGATTTTCCTGATGAACTAGTAACCATTCTCTCTGAAACCTGGACAATTTTCTTGGACCTCCATATGGCCATCAACAATCTCGCCCAATTTGGGTTCAAGAATGTAATGAAATGAACAGCATTGTAGATGTGGATGACTATGAAGCAGACTCAGGCCTGCATGAATAATTTTGCATGCAGTTCTTGGCCATATTTTTCATGAAAAACTTGGCAATTCCATTTTCTGTAAACTCAAGTTGTTAGCATTGCACACTTGCCATGAGCTGACCACCATATTCACCACGCATTCGCTCCACTGACTTAGCAACTTAGAAGAGCTCATAGTTGAAGATTGTCCCAAAGTAAGTAGCATCATAAGGCTTGCATCCTCCAGACCGATAACAAACTTCTTCCTCCCAAGATTGAGAAAGCTGTCACTTCTCTTTGCCCCTGAACTGGCTAGCATTTCAGATGGAGTGCGTATTGGGAGAAATTTAGAACAGATGGGACTTTATTACTCTCCAAAACTCCATAGCCTTTCCCCTACAGAATTGTCCAGCGAAATGCTAAAGGTGATCAGAGGAGAAACAGAATGGTGGAAAGCACTTTTATAGAGTGAAGAAGGCTGGGGGCAAGAAGATACGTCTCAGAAGTTAAAATCAAATATTTTCTCCACTTTATGAGGACCGTGACACCTTGACTCAAATGACTCTATATGAGCTGATGACATCTTTCAGTAAAGAAAATGATTCAGGTGACGTAATTCTATTCCTTCTTCTTGGCACTTAAATTTCGTTTCTATTGATTACAAGATTCCTCCTCAACCCATGCTCATGTATGGTCGGGGTATATTTTTATCTGCTATCATAAACAAATCATAACTTACGACACAATGACTTTGTTGCAAGCATCATAAAAGAAAGTGTATAATGAAACCCACAAACCAAACCCTGCATTTTAGAAAAAAGTTAGGAGAATTTTGCGGAATTGCCTGATCATTGGAGTTACATATATAGAAAATGTTCATACCTGTATTTGATGCTGTCAAAGTTCAAAATATAAGCTAAAAAATTAGAGGTTTTTTACCTTTAAGCCAGAAAGACCTTGTGTTGACACATTTAACAAATTCTTGTATTATTTCATTTTATTCTATTTTGCTCAGAATGACCTGGTTGGGAATAGAAGGCCTGATTCTTGCCTGCGTCCGGGGATTCAACAGAAGATGTTACTTCACTCAGATTTGTCATAAAACTGCCATGTTGATGTCTCTTGTGCTTTGAATTGTTTCCTTTAGTCTTTGTGTGTTTGAGACTTGATCTATTTTTCCTATTTTAAAAGCTTGAATCACTCTACTTTCTTTCTAAATGGGAATGGATCTTTTAGTGTGTGATGGGAATGTCTTTATATATGTTTTTAACCATTTAAATAACATTCTTCATTCCTTCATATACATATATAACTTGAGGATTAAGCTATTATGAAGATAAATCATTTTGCATATTATTACCAGGATCTATCTGAAAATATTTGAAGAGTTCCGTTATCCATTTTTAACATGTCAAAAGAGAATTTCATCTCACATTAATTGAAGTCAAAGACACACACAGAAAACTACATATAACCATGTCAAATGCAATGAACCAGACCAATACTTGCACACAGTTTCACCACTGCTTAACCAATATGGGTTGGATCTAGCAAAGGAGCTAGTTCCACAACATGATAAATTAAAGTACAAATCCCTGTTATAAGAGATATCCGCATTTAGTATCACACACATCCACCCACCCACCTACCCACCCACCAGAAGTGTTTCGAATAAATTACCTCCGGTAGGTCTATAGAATGATGCATGATTTATGATTCAACTAAAGACGTTAACGAAGATATATGTGGCGTATAGAATTATATTCAATTTCAAGACATGTCATATAGTTATCTCATTTCACTGTGATGTTCTTGTACACGCACATACATGTATGGAATATCTGAGTTTGTAAACTTCAAATTCCCAAAATGATTTATGATTCAATAGAAGATGTTAGCGGAGATATGTGTGGCGTATAGAATTCTATTCAATATCGAAACATGTTATATACTCATTTCATTTCACTATGATGAGTTTGTAGATTGTACACGCACTTCCATGTGTTGAATAAGCATGTGTGTCTCACAACCCCAAACACCCGCAATAGTATAATAGATACTGAACAGCTACTTCTGAAAAATATAACCAATATTCTACCAGTTTTATAAATACTATCAACGAATATTAGAGGGGATCCATTCAACAAAACAAACCTGTCGGCGTAAGAAGGAAATGAATCGTATTGGAAAATGTAAGGCAAAGATAATATTACAAGTCCAATGCAAGTATGTGATTGTTTTCCCCCAGAGAGTGGAGGACAAGATTCTGAGCTGGATGGGGAGTTTATGAGCATCAAACTCATAAATCAATTTCAAGCGCAAAAATAGGAGAGGGTCAACAAAGAAAATGTGGGAAAATGTTTTAATTAAAATCTTATAAGGAAAAGAAAGAGTAAAGAGTTAATTATACCCTGTTTAGACAAGAGATGACAGTCCGTGATGAAATCCACCGGCTTGAGATGGATAGAGTGCTTCTCAGTTCAGAGTGGTCACAATTCACAAGCTCACAGCAATGATTTGAAGTGACTAGATTTTTTTAAGTAATTTTAATTTTCCCAATCACCCCATTTTAAATGACAATTGAACATCCGAAGGAAGGAAGTCAGCCTAACAACATACTCTACCAATGAGCTTATCCAATTCTTACTTTAGTACTGCATCCTGCTTATAACATAGGAGTAACTATCTCACGTTAGTGTGTAATAATGCCTTAAATAAGATTATTTCATATAGGAGGATAACTATGCTTGGGAAAAAAATAATGAGTTAGTTGGGTTTGAATTTGTTATTAGATAACCTTAATTCACTTTGTCTACCATATCTATAATTTTTTTTCTAAACCATTCATATTATACATGTTAAGAAATTTTTTAGAGTTAATGAGTCAAAATAATCTGAAAGTTTTTTCAAAGTCGCACTAGTCACAAGGAAGTCATCGATGGACCATTTTGAATTTAGAAGTTTTAAAATAGGACATTTTATCCAAACCGTTAAAAAGCTTAATGTTGACCATCAGTTACTCAATGGAAAAGTTAATCAATTTTGACAATCAACGTTAAGATTTTTAATAGTAGGGGTGGAAATGCTGTATTTTAAAACTTTCGGATCCAAAATGGCCCTTCAATGACTTCCTTATGACTAGTGCGATTTCGAAAAAAATTTCGTGTTATTTTTACCCCTTAACCCAATTTTCTATCCATACTAGTTTTAATGCAAATGATTTAAGAGAATACTTTAGGAAAATTAAGACAAATTTTAACAACTAACTAATTCAATTAATTTTCTTAATCTATTTAAATTAGTTAAGTAGATGTTACATTAGAAATTAGATGTTAGGTTGTGTTAAGGATGTAGACTAAGAAAATTAAGAACAAGAGGGGTGGGCTTAAAAAGTAAATGTGTAATGATGATAAAAATATATGAAATTAATTATCATTGATCATTATTTTATAAAAGCTAATAAAAAGTTTGATTCAATTCATAAAGATGCCATTCAAGCATGTATAATTAAGAGGTTAGTTGCCGCTGATACCGCCTTTTGGATTAAAAATATTGAACAAGAAAGCAACAGGCCAACGGTGGAAGATGCGTGGCAATTACCCCGTGCTCGTTGTAGAGCATTTATTTATGAAGAAGGACAGGGAACATTATTTGACCTCTCCATTTTCTATAGTAGTCTTTACTCTACCAGTCTTCCAGGGTTGGTCTAGGCTTTAACTGAGACAAGCTTTGATCAGATCGCTTCTTGGTATGTGCCACTATTATCCCATCTTCATCCATCTTTTCTTATTTTTTATCATCAAATTCATCTTCCTTGGTATGTTTTTTTTTTTTGGCAGTATTATTTATTTGAGCCTAATCCTGCATGGTGGTTTCTGAATTTGAAGCTATTGAATCTGAAGCAGTTACAAGCAGCTCCATTACAGTTGTAGAACTCACGGTGAGTTATACAAGTTATGCTTTATTAGCTAATCAAAAGAATGGGAAGCAAGCGATGATCTACTTGATCATGTCTATTGACATTTTCATCGTCCTATTCATTACGTAGGAAAAGTGTTCTCTTTGGAGTTTCTATGGAGGGTAGCGATGGAAAATGGATTCTAATGATAGCAAAGCACATGCAGTCACCAAAATGGAGCCACCCAGAAAACTCGCACTGGATCCATTTGTCAAAATGGAAGCAGCGGTAACATTTAATTTTCCCAAAAGAGAAAAGGTGGAGCCATTCATGAAAGCAGAGCCATTCGTGAAAGCAGAATCATTCGGTCTTCCCAAAATAGAAAAGTCGGAGGGATTTTGGAAAACAGAGCTGCTAGATTGTCCCAAGATAGAAACAATAAAACCACATGATTTTTCCAAAGCCAAAACAGTGAAGCTATTTGGCTTTCCACAGAATGTATCGACGTTTATAGATGAAAAGAGAGAGGGTTTACAGGCTGTTGTTGAGTTATCCCATGAAAACAGTGCATGATAGTAAGCTTAAGGCTTGGGTTCACAAAGCTTCAAACAGGGGACATTCTCTCGATTATTTGAATTGCCTTCTTAGTCAGAAGCTCCTCAAATGCTTCCAAGGCGTCTTACCACTGTACATATTACAGATCGTTGATAGAGGTGGGAGTCCCAAATATGATGATTCCAGCGCGATACCAGAAGACATTCTCAGATTCTCTGCAAATCTTGCTGTGGATCAGCTGATTCAAACTTTATTGTCCGAGGATGATCATTTACGCAATATTCACCATGTCTTGTTCTCTACCAGAGATGCAGCTGAAAAAAGACTGGTTAAGGACAAAATAAAATCAGTCTCGAAAGACAAGGAAATTATGCTTCGCCTTCAAGAAACCTTCACTGGAGTCTTACTTATCAACATCAGGCCATGGAGGTCCAGGTTCAACAACAGATATCTCAACAACTTCATCTTCCAATGATAAAGGGCAATGACTATTTGCTTTTAGCAAGTATTGAAAAAGAGATGTCAAGAAAAAAAATACGTGGTGCTTTTGGTAGATAGAGAAGCTAAAGAGCCTCTTGATCCTCGAAAAGTGGGTTTTCCTGAAGAAACTGCAAGAGTTGTGGTATGCATTACCAAAGAATCGTCGAAGCAGGCTAATAGCAAATTAACAGCGGCAATGGATCTGAATATCAATACAAAGGATCACTTGCTGCCATGGCAAGTTTTCTGTGAAAACATTGGCATTAATATTTTGCCAACATCTTATACTAAGAGAATGGCCGTGCGAATAGTTAAAGAATGCGGTGGTCATCTTCTTGCATGTGTCAATGTAGCAAAGTCACTGAGGAAGGCAGAATATGTTGAACATTGGGAACATGCTATGGACAAATTGCGTTTGCTTCATCCTTCCTCTGACATTGGTATGTTTCAAGGCCAAAGCAGTGTCTTCCTTAAAGCATTCATAAACCTCATCTGGCATGATTTAAGTGAGACACAAAAATATTGTCTTGCATCATGTTTATTCATCTCTAAATTTGGGAAGCATGAAAATGAGTTAATCAATGATTGGATTTCTTCTCAAGTAGTGGATGCTAGAGAAGCAAAGCATAATTTAAGAGAGCTTGTGGACTGTTTTGCCTTATTACAATTAGAGGACTCAACATCAAGGTATATTTATATTCCACAAGACACATATGCTATTTTGCAATTATTAAACACTCAGAGCCCTTTGTTCATGAAAAAATCTGAGTTAGGGTTGGTTGAAGCACCAAATAGTGAGCTATGGCATAGTGCTATATATGTTGATTTGGTAGACAATAAGTTGTTTGAGCTGCATTTATCCCCTAATTGTCATGAACTCAAAGTGTTGAAGCTGCACAAAAATGCTGACTTGACAAAAATCCCACATCGTTTCTTCTTAGAAATGCCTCTACTTTGCATCTTGGATTTGTCCTACACTAGTGTTAGAGAATTACCAAACTCCTTTTTTGCGTTGGAGCAACTTAGAGAACTCTATATGAAATCTTGTGAATGCTTCATGAAACTGTCCTCACAGGTTGGAAAATTGAAGAATCTAGAGAAGATTGACCTTGACAAGACTTAGATTACACATTTGCCAGAAGAGATCCAGGAGTTGACCAACCTTCAAAGTTTGACTCTTTGTTTGTATGAGTATCGTGGCAAGAAAAGTAAAGAATATACAAGCTCAACAATTATTCCCTCTGGGGTGATTTTGAATCTTAAGGGCCTAAAGCATTTAAGCATTGATGTAAATCCTGATGATGAGTGATGAAAAGAGAATTTTCTATTCATTCTTCCAGAAGTCTCAGAGTTAGAATGCTTGCAAACAATTAGTTTGTACATTCCAGCACCGAAACTTTTAAATCTGATCCTTACAGGCAATTTTGAGCTTGATTGTAGATTTATAATTGGCAGACATATGTCACGGATCATTTCGGGTGCACTACCCACAGCTGAAGAAAAATTTAAACATAGTGAGTGAAGCTTAAAGTTTGTGAAAGGTGTCAATGTCCCCGAGGAAATAATAAGTGCTCTTAGACATAGCAAAGCTTTATTTTTAGATAGACACATGACCATCAAGGATCTCTCAAAATTTGGCATGAAAAGTATAGAGCAATTACAGGTGTGTATATTGGCTGAATGTAAGGAGATGCAAACTGTTGTTGATGCAAGATGGTCTGGTACCTGGGATATACTTCCCCATTTGCTTGTGTTGAGTGTATCATACATGATCTAAGAAGCATTTGTGAAGGAGTTTATTCCGGTATGCTGAAGACCACATCATTGCACAATTACCCTATGTTAACAACTGTTTTCACCTTGGCTTTTGTGGGAAGCCTTTCACTCTTGAAGGTGTTTGTAGTTAAAGATTGTCCCAAAATAAGAGCTTTAATATATTGTGGATCCTCCAAACTCAGAGAAGGTACTTTCCTCCCGAAATTAAGAACAATGGCACTTCTCCATCTTCCTGAATTGATCAGCATTTTGAATGGATTACACATGGGTCCAAGCTTAGAAAACATAGGAATTTATGATTGTCGAAAACTTCAAAGGCTTTCAAGAATGGAGCTGTCAAGTCCAAATTTGAAAGTCGTCAGAGGAGAAACCAAGTGGTGGGAGGCATTGACATGGAGTGAAGCCGAATGGGGAATAGTTGGCAGGCCATCTATTTTTGATGGCATCTTTTCTCCAATTGATAAACATGCTGACATTATGTGTCAAATGGAGTTGGATGATGATATTGATGACAGAGCAGGTGAATCTATCTGATATTTGATTTTAATTTTGTTTGTTGTTTATTGCTACTGTGTGCATCATCATAACCTCTTTTACTTCCTTAAATATGGTGAATTATCTATGGTCGACATGACAATCCCTTTAATTCACTATCTTTGTGAAATGCTATTGAAATAAGGGGGATAGTGGGTGAGCCACTGCTGTCTTCCAAGGTAGCAGGTTCCTCAATGAACAATCAATCAGGTCGACTTAAGGACTCCAGGTAAATTCTATATCTATTCATAATTTTAATATCATTTTCCTGGGAATACAATGAAAAGCCAATGCTTGTGCTGAAGCACACACCTAATCCAATGAAGGAAAGCCCAAAACAAATGCCAATATGTAGTTATTTAGCCCATCTGTTATTCAGTATTTTATGTTTCCAGATCCTTCTGTTACTAGCACATCGTGTCTCTATGACCTCATATCATCTGTATATACAAGAATGAGTGTAACAGTGTTGTTTCTCAAGCAATGAATTATTCAATCATCACGGTTTTACCTTACCTTCTTTAGCTTGAAGAAAATAAAACTAGATAGTAACTTCTAGGAGCAGTAAGATAGTGAAAACAAGCTAACTGAGAGCAGCTTTATATATCTTCCCAAAAAAACACATGTGGTTATTTCGGTGTGAATGTCATAACCTCTTTATCTTACTTTAATAAGTGGAATTTATATCTGTAGCAGAACAATTTCCCTTGATTCCTTGGCACCGTTACAATCTACAGTTAGGGGCGGATCTGGTTTGAGGATTACCGTGGAATCGAAAGCAAATTGCTAGTAGAAGCAGCTGGTATATATGCGTGACTATATTCCCCATATGCCTGTTTATATATAAGATTATACACCCAAAAAAATTGCGTATTTGTAAGTTTAACTGTATTTCAACTAATGTCAAACTAGTGAGGAAGTCGGTGTTAACAACAAACAATTCATCGTCAGGAGTCACTGAGGAGTTCCTTTGCTATGATTCCATGTTAAAATCTGCTACAAGTCAGCAACTTACAACTTAAGAGCTTAGTTCCACTGTCACTGAAATCACCATCTCATTTTATTGCCAAAAAGCCAGAGGTAGATATAAATATACGTGGCATGATGGCAGATCAGGGCAGGGTCCTTGATTGTGACCTCAAAAGTCGAAGGTTCATTTTAGGAATCAGGGACATGTTACACTTCAATTTGTGTACAAGGTTTGGGCTGCTTGTTCAACAAACTCTCAAATATAGATTAAACTTGTGTTGTCCATTGTTCGGCTTCATGTTTTTGTTGTAGGTTTTCATCACATCATATTATATCATAGATGCCTCCATTTCTTGACTCTACTTGTTAGGGTATTGAAAGCTTTAACATTATATCGATGACGATTTTAGTTTCTATTTTGCCTATTTTGGTTCTCAAAAAATGTTGAGACAGGTTCAATTTGTCCAAAATAAAGATTAAATCAATTATAATTATATCATACATCAAATATTTATTTTTAAAATGAAATTCTCATTATATATTCATAATTTTTAGTGTTAATGTCATAATAGAAGAGCCTGCCCTTTAGACGATGGCACTCACATATCACAAACACTAAAACCTAAGCTTGAAAGTAATTATGGGCCTTGGTCAATATCTATATTATATCCATGGTTTTAGTTCAATCCCAAATTCCAGATAAATTCTCCATCTATGGATTTGACCTAAGTTAGCTGACACATTCTTTTACATTTGGATTAAGAGAACATGGTTCAAATTGTTAAAACACTGCCAATGAGACTAGTGGCGACCACAAAAGGCAACAGTTTAGTAATGTCCGAAGCACAAAATCCGACTTTGTCGCCCAAGAATGGTGTAAAGGCGATGATCAATCATTGACAAGACTTCTTTTTTTTTTTTTTATACTGCAACTAGGAAGTCAAAATTCCACGAAAGCAAATCAACCGAACTTGATTGCTATCATTAGACATATTGTTCGTGTAATGAGACTGTAGGAAGACAGTAATAATTATAAGGTAAAAAAGGATTGTTTCAACTTGGATTGATAACATAGATGTCGAAATCTAATGAAAATAAAAGTATTCAACCAAATACATAATTGCAATTGCAATAATTCACAAAGGCAAAAAGTAATTAAAAAGAAAAAAAAAAGAAAAGAAAAGAACGTACTCTGTTATGGACAACACTTGCAGAAACTCACTGAATAAAGACTGACGCAAAAGTAAGAACTTGGGGTCTGTAATTTGTATTGCTAAACAGAGCAACTCTCAAAATTGTATCTTCATCTTAATTAAACAAACCTTATCTTTGTCCTATAAATTTAAATCTTTATTTGCTTTTCATTTCAGAATTGTTGAGTAATAACAAAACTAGGATGGATTATTTTAAATTCACTTTAAATTGTTGAGCTTTTCGCATATATTGCTTGAACTTCTAAATATGTTTTAACAGTTATTAATACACGATGAATCTAAGATTCTATTTGGAGGGTTTGAGACCAAACTGTTAATATGATTTGATTATAATTTAATTTGATATCAATATCATGATTATATTTGATCGGATTACATTATATTTGATTATACTTGATGTTAGCTATTAGTTTGTGGTTACTCTCATTTGTTAAAATGAATATCAAGTTGAATATTATTATTCCCTTTAATTTCTGACATGGTATCAAAACCAAATCTCATGCGGCATCCTTGAATTAAGGTTTAGTTCAAACCAATTTAATCTTCGTATGGTGAAAAGATTATAAACATACATTAAAGCTAATAACAATGATGACAATTTTTTTTTTGGGAGATTTTGCAGCATATATACTATCATTTGAAAATATAACAAAACATACAAGTCTTATACTTTTTGGTACAAATTATTATAAGCAACAACAAAACATTAGAATCACACATCACACTTAACAATCAAATCTTTTACTTTTGATACCAACATTGAGCACTATGAGCATCAGAATAAAGAAATAAGTATAAATTGAATGCAGATTCAAATGGCTCATGGGGTTCATGATGAGTCCACTCCAAATTGCTCCAATATGATGGGTGGCCCGTGCCTTACCTTGCAAGCAAAGGGACGATTTTAGAATTTGAACCTTTTAGTCATGACCTCTAGATCACATGACAGCAACTTGCAATTGCTCATAGGCTCATCATAGTGGCTTCAATGTAAAGTTTGAGATTTTCTCCCAAGAACTGACTTTTTGTATAATACATGACCCATCATTATGCCATTGCTGTTCGAATTGTTGTGCAATGTCAATAGTCAATTCTTCTAAATCATGAAGCTCTGAAATTCCATCATAATTACCATTCGGATTGTATGAGATTCTTAGGCACCTCAAACTTATCAAACATGGCACGAAATTTACTCTAGTACCTCGAATATCTAATACCTCAAGATGTTGAAGTGGTTGGATTTGAGATATATCTATTCGCAAATCTGAACAACCATTTAGATAGAGTGCCTTGAGACGAGTTAGTTTTGACAAATCTGGTAACTCTCTTATTTTGGTACCATACAGGTTTAAAACAAGGAGATTTCCCATGCAACCAAAACAGTCTCGCGGGATTTGAACCAACTTTAGATTCTTTTGTAGCAATAGTGTCTCAAGACTCCTACAATTTTGTTCTGATGGTAGA
The DNA here is from genome assembly GCA_006871305.1 of Vachellia collinsii. Taxonomy (NCBI): domain Eukaryota; kingdom Viridiplantae; phylum Streptophyta; class Magnoliopsida; order Fabales; family Fabaceae; genus Vachellia; species Vachellia collinsii. The sequence goes on along the minus strand of QFDD01000152.1, from coordinate 58,588 downwards.
CAATCTCTTTCACTGCCAACCATAGAAACCAATCTAGCATTTCGCCATGATTCTGATCTAGAGGGTTCTTCATGTTTTTCATTATCAACATATATTTTACATTCTGAATTTGAATCTTTGGATATATGCAAAGCAAATCCCCTGTAGAGATCATTCATTCTGACATACCTCATCGCTTCCCCTTCCTCCAACAATGCCACATTAACAAGGTGCCTCAATATTTCATCCATAGCTCTCCTGCGTATTTCACGGTACTTAGGAGTTGCATCAACATCACCAAGAAAGCCCTGAACTTTACAACACTCCACAAAGTATTGTGTGTGTATCTCGGTGTTTGCAGGATATAGTGAAGCATAAAGAAAGCATTTTCTCTCACTTTGGCCCTTCAACCGTTTATAACAAATTTCCAAGCTTAAGTATATCTTTTCTAAATCTTCAACTTCAGCCCAAGAAGTATATTCACTCAAAGCTTTCTGCCAATCAATGCGAGGCTCTTCATATTTAAAAGAGCTTGCAATGGGACATATAAGGATGGGAAGGCAAAGGCAGAACCTCTTACAGAGCGTGTGAGCGTTTGGCATGTCTGGTGAAATATTGTTACCAACAATGTCCCTAAACATCCTCCACTCTTCATCAGGGGATAACGGTTTGAGCTCGACTGCCCTTTCTACACATTTTGCCTTCAAAGGAAGAGGATAATGAGTGGTTATTACCACCTTACTATCTCTGTTGTGTTTTGAAATATCCAACTTTCCCCAAATCCGTTCAAGTGCGAGCTGGTACCTTACACCATCTAAAATCAGCAAGTATATTTTGTGCTCCAACACCTTCTGGATTCTTCTAGCAACTTGGGATTCATCACCTTGTTCATCCACCATTATTCGCCGTGCAATTTCTTGCAGGATGTGAAGGCCTTCAGTATCCTCATTAGTCTGCTCATCAGCCGCCACCCTGATGAAAATCACCATTTGAAAGCGAACGGTATCCTCATAATAGAAGTGATTATTCATGTGTTGCATTATTGTTGTTTTCCCCACCCCTCTTTGTCCATGAAGTGCCACGCATTTTACTCCCTGCTTTCTACTATCTTGTAGCAGCAGATCCAGAATTTCTTTAAAGGCTGTTTCAAGAGTCGGATACTTGGCAACTGATGGAACACCAATCTCCTTTATGACACACTCTGGCTCCTTATAATCAGCTATAATCTTCTCTGGACATTTGTCAACAAGTTCCAGTACTTTAGTCAATGCACTTTTGATCTCCCTTTTAAGACCATCGTCCCGAAGATGCCATTTGTTTTCCTTTTCGTTCTCATATTTTTCATTCAAGGAAGTCACCTCTTTCTCAACCTCTGATACACGCTTCGTCCAAGTTCGGTAAACTTCAGTCGCCGTCCTGTCTTTCAGTGTTTTGCTCGAAACTTCCCGGCCTTTGTCCGTTTGTAAAGCAAGAAGCCACTCCAATCCATTGCTTAGCGCTTTGTGCAGGTCAGCCAGCGAGGTGTGTTCTTTTTCAAGGTTGGACTTTAATTCCTGAAGCCCAAAATTCGCAAGAGGTGTCCCCAACAAAGCTACTCCCCCGGTAATTAGGGCACCTATTATGGCTGGCTCAATCATTGATGAAAGCTCCTGGCCAGAAACGGTTCAAGACATAATGTTGTTACTCCATGAAATTAGTTTGATGGAATCGATGGCGGGAAAAATAGAAAGTCTGATAGAATCATTCCTTTTTAAATATTCCTTGTTCACGTTTTTTCTTACAATTGTTTTTTTTTAAATTAAAAGTGAATCATTAGCAAACAATAATCACACTTTTTTCTCTTTCTTTCTTTCTTTCTTTGTTTTTTTTTAAAGCAAATTACCCGCTTGAATTCAATTCACCTTACTAGTGCAGTTTCTTCAAGCAAAACAGTATAACTACAGGGTCAAGGGCCTGAAAATACTCAGAAATAACTTTTATAAAAGATGCGTCCTATATCATATTTTTTTAAAATGTAAAAAAACCCATAAACATCTAAAATGAATGAAAAAATGTCAAATTATTAAATATAATATAACATCATTATGAACCCACACTATTTAGTAGTTATGACATTTTTGTTTTCATTTTGAATGTTTATAAATGTTTTTGCGCCCCTTAAAAAGTATATGGTGCTAGACACACCTTCGATAAAAATTCATAAATATTTTTATACCTTAACCCATAACTAACTATAACTATAATATCAAATAAAATAATATTATCTTTATTCCTTAATACAAGAACAAGTTAACTTTTTAAATTGTAAAAAATTTAAATAAATAACTTAATTATAACATACATTTTGAAATATTTATATGTATACTTAGATTATATATCAATTAATAAATCAAACAAATTAGTTTGAAAAAAATGATAGATATATTAGTTAATTTCCTTTTTTAATCTCTTTACAAAAAATTCAACTAATTGTTATATTAAAAAACGAAGGTAATATAACATTCATGGTCTCAAAATGTCATTCATTTGGAGATGCACACACATATAAAATAAAATTTTCACATAGTTCAACGTTTGCACTTTTATTTTCGTGGTGCCATCATTTTATCTTATCAACGGAAAAATTAAAAATACATTAGTTTCCTTCTTTACAGTTTACACCAAGCCCAAGCCAAAAAAAAAAAAAAACAGTAATTCTTTCAAAAACCTAGAATACCCCTTGTGATAATTGGTAATCGATTAATACACTTGGAAAAAAAATCCTGTGTAGATTTATTTCTTTTTAAAAATATTTCTCAAGTCCCATGTAACAATATAAATTAGGATAAAGTATTAAATATAATCCTAATCTTATTTCTTAGGTACATCCAGCACCTTAATCTTTTTTTGGTGCAATTTTATCACTCCCCTTAACTTTTAACATTAGAGTGACAAAATTTAAAAGATGGGGACAAAATTGCCCCAAGAAAAAAAAGATTAGGGTGATGGGTGCACCTAATAAATAAAATTATGATTATATTCACTATTTTACCCTATAAACTATCATAAAATCGTGAAAAATTTGTTATGTAAGAAGTTTTTTTAATGTAAATATAAACATTTAGTAGTAAATAAGAAGTTTGTTATGTATGGTTACCAAAATGCGCCTAATTCAGGGAGAACAATTTCCCTCTTCAAGTAAAATCCGCTACAGCAACATTGAGACTAATGAAGCGATGATCTCTTCACTTAGTAAAAAAAAAAATATGAAAAATTACAATTTTTATAAATATAACTAGACTCTGGACTCGTAGTTGACAGAAAAATCTATGACAAATTAAACAGTTTATAACTCATCATGTAGCTTTCAATAAGGTTTATAAACAGACTTACTGATTCATCAGAAAATATATTTCAGGAATATTTAAAAAAATCAAAATTTTCATTATTTATCTCTGCGTTCTTGACGTATTATTTGTCCTATTATGTATTTTTATTCTTTTCTAATTATGGAACAAAAAACCAAAATTCAGTAGAAGTTTATGAATCAATAAAATTTGTTTATTTATTTAGCCGTGGTTTTGATATATAGAAAAAAATTATTTTTGTATCTATATATATATATATATGTTTGTTAAAAATGTCCTTGGTATCACAAAATTTTTCTTGGAAAAGTGATTTTTAATATATATATATATAAGAAATGAATTTAATTATGGTTATTATTTTTGGTTAATACATATGCCTGCCCAATGAAATGCAGCACATCAGAATTAAAAGTTGAATTAAGTATATGGAGTCACTTACTAGTTATCAAGCGTTTAGATTTTTGTTCAAGCAGCTAGCTAGCTCGCATCAAGAAATATTCTCTGGATGACAGTAAAAGCATCAACTTCACACTTTAGTCCCTGCAAAACCGAAGTATGCAAAGCTCTTTCAACATCACAAGATAAATTAATTGATGTTTCAATATTGCGATGCTTGTTTAAAACATCCAGGAAAACCCTTATCATTATTGATAACCAATGATGAATAGTTGAATACAGCTGATGAGAAAAAACCCTTCGTAAAGATTTCTTTTAAAACAAAATTACAATCAAGTACCACAGAACTTTGAGGTTTAAAAAAAAAGACCCACGTGATAATATAAATTATCATGATTTCCCTTAAAATCATGAAAATACACTCATCAAATCCCACGACCTTAATTATAATTAAATTTTAATGTATATTTACCAGTGAGAAGAAGAAGAACTCCCTCTTCACTTGGGAAAATCCTCGGCAACAACGTTGGAGACTAATGATGAGGATTAATTTTAAGAACTTTGTTCTCCTAAAAAAATAGAATAATTGATTAATTATAATCCCTTATGTTCTTAATATAGAACATAGCTAGGAAGTTAAATGTTGGCCCTAAACGCAAAACTATATAGATATTTCAGCCTCAACAATAATTAAATAGGAGAGAGGAAGGGAACTAAAGAAGATGATTATGATTTTTTTTTTTGACAAAATATATCATAACTAAATTGCCATTCTTAATATACTCAAATTAATTAATTAAGTTTTATATTCAAGGTCGGATGTCATTTTGCCAAGGTTATTAAAATTGAACTGACTTCTGGACTATTTAATATATCAAAGGTTAACAAGTCAGCTTGGAATTAACTTGAGATTAAACCGATGAGAAATAAAATTTTTTTAAAATAGTTTAAATTCTCAATCACTAATTATACCATCCAAATGCTAAATATCAATTCAATATCTGGAATCGTTATCAAAATAATCATATACTTATCCAACATTCTTTATAACTTCTTACCATATTGACATCACAATATTAATTTACCATTCATTGATATTAGAGACAGTAATAACTAAATATTTTTCTAGGAAAAATATCAAAATAGATAAATAATAACAAAATATTCCTACCTTTCTTTAATCACTAAATTAATAGTTATCAACATGAAAATGATCATTAAAAAATAAAAAAATTGCAAACAATATCATTTTGAGTGCCAATTTTATTTCTTTTAAAAAATGCAACCAAATCAACCTAGCAACACCCTGGCTTGACTGAGTTACTATCGTGCAAGTTGCATTGGGTCACTCTAGATGGCTATGACTCTGAGTCATTTATGTATCGGACCAGTTACATAACCGGATCGTCAGGTTCTGGGCTTACCCGGTGGGATCAGTCCGAGTTACATAGCTATGCATAAGCGGAAACTGTTTTCGATGGTTCAGCCGCAACCGCAAAACGGCCCATATGTCATTGTTCACGTTAGACTCCTTTTTTCTAAAACACGCTTATGCGTCACGATTTTTTTAACAAACACTTTGGGCCAAACTAACTATCGGTGGCATTGTCACCAAAAAGAAAAAAGTATCGGTGGCATTAATCTAAATTAATTAAAAACATTACAACTAAAATTGCACTGTAAATAAGATTAGAGTGTTGGGAGCTACTTTGTCAAAAAAAAATATTTTATGAATGTTTCAAAAAATAAAATTTAATAAAAATTTATATTTGAGTAAACTATCCATTTAGCCGTGGTTTTAATCTCGAAACCGCAGGGGACACAGCAGCATTTAGGGTGATATTCATATCTCGCAAATAAAAGGATATGTTGGTTGAAAATGTCATTTTTATCCCAAAATTTTTCTTGGAACAATCATTTTTAGCGTGTAAGTGTAGTTTATGGTTATTATTTTTGGTTAATACATGCATGCCCAATGAAATATAGCACATGAATGGAACCAAGCAATAACAAATAAAAGTATCTTTTAGCCATTAATGTATATAGGCTAAATGTGTAAAAATTCCCATGAACTTTTGACAAAAATGTCAAAACACACATGGTTTAAGGTGGTATAAAAATACCCATGAGGTTTTAAAATTTGGCTCACATTATTATTCTTGAAGTACCGAAATGCCTCTAACAAAAAAAAAAAAAAAAAACCTCCCCTTCCAACCTCTGATTCCCCGGTCATCTCCTTCCTCTCTTACAACGCGGGTAAACCTCTTCCTGACAATTTTTGCACCTTTAGCCAGATATATAATGTGCTCGCAGCCGCATCTTACATGTATGTTTTCAACTAAGGCAAATAAAGTGTCAAGCTAGCTAGCTATATTGTTCTCTCCCAGTTTTTTTTATTTTTGATACAAAAAGGTTTAGGTGGGTTCGGCACCGATCATCCCACCAAGGTCAAAGCACGGTCCTAGAACTCAGAGAGTATTTACAAGGGATTTACGAGATCACCTATCAAAGAAGCCCTTACAACAACAGAGGGAATCGAACTTGCATCCTTTTAGAATCCCAAATCCGTTCCTTATCATCTGTGCCAACTTCATTGGCACTCCCAGTTGTATCTAAAAGAAATACTTGCATCATATTGACTGGATATTCCACTGCGTTTTATTCTCAGGCTTTAGGTTGTGTACATATGGGCCAGGAATTAGCTGTTTATAAATAAGGGCTAGACTACCCATTTATATATTGCCTGCTCAGTTTCTCTGATAATGAAATATTGTCTTCTTCCCCAAGATTGGTGCGTTTCAATCTCTGGTTAAAGTTCTTTCGGTATCTAATTATCAAGAAGCAGAAACCACTTACCAGTAATCAAACATTACCAGTTATCTTGATTGCAAGATTCAGAACCTTATATATAAATACATACACACAAGTCCAAATTAAAGCTGTTTCAATATGTATGTATGTGGAATATTATAACAACTCACAAGAGAAATTATGGAAAAACGAGTCATCGCTGGCTCATGCTTGCTTCCCCGAAACATGGCCAAAAGAGGAATTTTTTTTTTTAAATACCATATGCCAAAAGAGAATTGATCCCTATATGTTGAGGTGATATAAAATGAAGCCGTGTGGAACTATAAATAAATGTCATAAAATGTTCAAATAAATAAGTGAAACCATATGCTAGCTATGTATAATGTCATACATGTATCATATTGTACGTATACGTTGGAGAAGAATAAAAATCCTAAATATTATTTTTATTGTCCATTTTACCTTTTTTTTCCTCGATGATTAGCAGAAGCATTGCAGCCGGTGAAAGTCTACTGAGTTAAGTCATGATGGAACTTGACATTTTCTGCAAAAACCATTTCTGTAAGAATAAATAAGAACATGAAACTGCTTCAACATCAAAAACTAATTACCACAACTCATAATTAGAATGTGCAGTGATGACTTGTGCATACCTATCAGAACGAACAAACGAACGAAGAGGAGCTAGCTGATGAGTGATGCTTTCAATGAAAGATTTGGTCTGCGTGAAGGAGCAATTCAGAGGAGACAGTCTTCTTAGAAGATGATGTGAGAGATATCCAACTTTTCAATAATGGCGTTTGGAGCCTATCCTCCAAGACTCATTGTTCAAAAGAAAATAATGTTTATGGAACCGGTTTCCGCCCACTGAGCAAGTTTGCTGAGGAGAGAGCTATTTAAATCTCCAACGGTCCTACTCTTCTAAATTATACCAACTCCCCTCATTGAAGTATTTTATTGATTAAACACATTAGAATAAATTTTTTGGCTTTAAGAGTCATCTTGTCTTGTTGGGGCTACGTTTTATAGATTTGTTTGAAGATTTGTTTGACTCACATATTTCTTGTCCTCCAAATCTTTTCATATTGCTTTGTATTACATGTTCATTACATGATTATTAAATCACACGCACCAAATGACTCTTTTTGACTAAGTGGATCATGTGAAACAGAATGCGTTGTCGTTGCCAGCTGTAATTGCTTGTCGTTACATGTGTCATTAGTACTAATCTATTTACCTGCTTCCTTCCCCTGTCCGCCATTACATGATTATTAAATCATGCACCAAATGACTCTTTTTGCCTAAATGGATCGTGTAAAACAGAATCTGTTTTATTGTTCTATTTGTCTACTTCATTATTGTGTCCACTAGCAGAAATTCTTGTATGAACCAATTGCACCATCTCATTCATGGTCTGACTAATCAAATGATGACAACTCAGAATATTTTTATTCTAATGTGTAAGCCTGCATGTCACTCATCCCTCTCACTACTATTTTGATCAGTTTTGAAATATGTTCCTTTGATCACAATCTCTCTCCCATGCATCACTCTTTTCAAAACTCTTCTCCCTCTCAATTACCAACATCCTCCTTCACCTCTCCCTCCCTCTGCCATTACCAATGCGCCCCTCTACATAATCTCCCTCCCTCCTCCACCCATCCCCAACGCGCACATTTGCATTCCTTCATCAACAACAGTACTCCAATGAGTTTCAACCCAGACTTTTTCCATTCACAATATTTTATTTACCTTTTCTTTTAATTGAAAAAATTAAATTAAAAATTTGTAGATATACACTCCATTTTCACATGTATAATTCTCTCTTACTTGCTCCTAATAAAAAAATGACATAATTAAAAAAAAAAGTTTAGTTTTTACATATTTATTAATTTTAAGCCACACGATTAAATTAAAATGACCTTATAAAAATGATTGAATGGAGTATTTAATTCTAATTTTTCATTCATACCATATTTATTTTTTTGTCCAGTTAGTTCATTTATATTGTACGCTATACGTTCTTGATTTTTTTTGCATTATATCTATATTTGATTCCATTTTTTTTTCATTCATGATACATGAACTTAGTTGTTTTACACGTATCTATATTTGATTCTGATCTTCTTGTTTTTTTTTTCATTCACAATACGTGCCCTTGAATTTTTTTTTTTCATAATATGTATATTTAAAATAAGATTTGAATTAATATATATAATTTTTTAATGGGAAAATTGGAAGAGAATCCCCCATTGGGGAATTTATTAGCCATAGGGATCCGTATTATTTTGGACCTGAATGAACATATGAAATTTGAAGAAAATAACACAATTGCTTTTCATCTTATAAAACACAAAGACCACCGAAAGAACACATGATTGCTTCAGGCTCTCTCAACATTCAATAATGGTGTTCAGAGCCTATCCTCCAAGACTCATTGTTCAAAAGATAATAATGTTTATGGAACCGGTTTCCGCCCACTGAGCAAGTTTGCTGAGGAGAGAGCTATTTAAATCTCCAACGGTCCTACTCTTCTAAATTATACCAACTCCCCTCGTTGAAGTATTTTATTGATTAAACACATTAGAATAAATGTTTTGGCTTTAAGAGTGATCTTATCTTGGCGCTACGTTTTATAGATTTGTTTGATTCACATATTTCTTGTCTTCCAAATCTTTTCATATTGCTTTGTATTACATGTCCATTACATGATTATTAAATCATACGCATCAAAGGACTTTTTTTGACTAAGTGGATCAAATAAAACAGAATGCGTTGTCGTTACCAGCTGTAATTGCTTGTCGTTACTTGTGCCATTAGTACTAATCTATTTACTTCATCATTCCCCTGTCCGCCCCATTACATGATTATTAAATCACACGCACCAAATGGCTCATCCCCTTCCACATTTGTTGCCCGTAATTGTTGGCACTGTCCTCCCTCATGATTCCCGATGCGTATATACTCTATTCACATGCATCACAAAACCGCTTTAAAAAATTTTGAAAATTGCAATTTGTTTGCTTTTGTTTTCAATTCAAAAAAAGAAAGTTTTGACCACATAAACATAGAGTATAATTGTCAGGTTTCGTAAATATAAATTCAAAAGTTAGTTCGCATTTTCTAGAAATAAATGACGACTTGCTGACGCTAGTATGGTGTGGAGACTTAGTTTTAATTTCTTACTCCCTCTCTCTTAAACTCATGAGTTTAAGTAAATGCATACTATAGATGTAAATTTGAATGGTGAACTTAAATAGTAAATTCATATGATTTTACCTTTATCAATAAATAACTACTACAATTATATAAAAAATATACCAGTTTGATTTAAATATATTTCATATCCGAATCCATTAATATTCGTTGTTTATCTTACTCAACAAAAAAACATACATTGAGTCACTTAAAATAATCAAATTAAAAAATTTAACATGAGATTAAATGTTTGGTAGGAGTATTATGGAGTGGAAGAAATGTTTGGTACGACCAATGGTACCTAAAAAACAGTTCTTAGATTGAAATTTTTTGAGACAAAACTATCCCTATTCACAATAATATTTGGACAAAAGTACCCTCAATTTTGCCTCAGATTTAACATGACTTATTTTATTTTTGTCAGTCGATCTCTATCTCTTCTCGCCTGATTCTCTATTTGATATGAAACCTGATATATATCGAACATGGGCTGGTAGCTAGCTAGGAAGAAACAAAACTGCTTGCTTTCTCAACTCTCTTATTCCTTCTCTAAAACTAGCTTCCAGGTAACCACCATGCCTTCTCTATCATGCTATCTACTTGTTTTTCGTTTTCTGTTTTCGCTTTGAAATGCTTATATATCTTTCTGATCTATTCGTGGTGGACGAGTCAGATCACTATGCGTATGCATGCTTCCTCTGCCATATCAATATCAATTTATTTGTTTTTAAGTGAATTTAAAAGTTTTCTAAATAAATCAGATCGCTGCAGCTGTGTGAATGAGTTCTGGTTCTGGACCATCGTTTTTTTTTTTTTTTGTCTTCTTTCAATAAAGGGGGAAAACTAACTTTTTTGCCACGGCTTTTCGCATTTCTGTATTATCTTGTTGCTTCCGAGCTTTTTCCCAGCTGTTGAAAGTTTTCATGATCAATTTGGGTTTTGTCTGCTCTTTCTTCATTTTGATCCATCCATTTACGCATACAATTTAACACATGAACCATTCTCCAGTTATATTTATTTACAAAATTAAAGCTCTTACATTATGTTTCAGTCGTTTTTCACCTTTTTTCGAATATATTTTGTGTTTTTCTGCATGACGAGGTTATTTCAAGATGCATGCGACTATTCTCCAGTTAATAATTACATGAAATACCATTCATGAATTAATGAGTCCTATTTATTGCTTTTCCTTTAATTTATTAACAATTCCCTATGGTAATTATTTGATGTTAAAGAAACTTTGTATTCTTGCAGTCAGTAGCAATGGTTTTTGCAGACAAATGTCAAGTTTGACAATGACTTAACTCGGTACGTACGTAGATTTTTACTGAGATGCTTCTGAATTATGAAGAAAGAACTATGAATTAAAATGATAGCATTATTTAAGTTTGGGATTCTCTATATTCTTCTTCAACGTACGTGCAATGATCTATATGACATGATGGCCTAGCATATCATTTTACATGTTCATTTGAACAGTTGGTATTCATTTATATTCCCCGCACAGCATCATTTTATGTTAACTTGATTAAAAACATATAGGGATCCTCTTTTGGCAATGTTCTTCGTCTTACATAATTTCTCTTGTGGCTTGTTATTATAATCTTCGATACGTACTGATCGACTCGTGTATGTATTTATATATGTAAGGTTCTGCATCTGACAATCAAAGCACTGGGTGTTGCAAAAAATTTTGAAGTTCATGACTTTAACTCAGGGGGTTCTAGGTACTTACATAGCACATATGATTGCCTCTAGTATGTTCTTCAAACTAATAATACCTCCATATACAATAAGTTGGAAAATCAAGTAATATGTAATGATCTTCCCAAAAAGCAAGATAACAAATAAAGGAAGAAGGGAAAAGTTCACTGGATATATAGATATTTATACCATTTGTTCGGTTACAGTCTGAGAAAACTACAGTAAGAAGAAATTACAGATAGAAGGGAAGAAGATAATTAGAGAGAGAGAGAAGAATAATCAGAGGGAAAGACACTTCACAGAATTCTTGGACACCTCCACTATGCTTCCCCTTTTCGCTTATATATATTCCCACCTCCAACCCTATACGGATCCCACCTATTTGAGGCCATTTTATTAAGCTTTTGGCCCAATTCTTCCCATTGGGCTCATGTATTTCCGGATCATAACGCAATATTACTGAAGCAAACTTCCAAGCATATAAAGTATTTAGTGTTGAATGGAAATGTGAAGGTAATCAGAAAAATAGCAAAATTAGAGAGAAATCAGACAGAGACGAAAGGGAAGATAATTCAGAGAGAGAATAAACTTTTACATCCCTCCACAACGATTTTCGGCTCTATTATGCCCTTTTCTAGAGCAGGTAATATGGGGCAACCCACCTGTTAAGGGTTTACCTGTCCTCAGTCAGTTTGGAAAGACACGCAGCTTCATATTTTTTTTATACTTTTCTTACACTTAATATTTTTTTTTCAACTTAGACTAAAAGTATCCTTTTTATTTTTTTTCAATGCCTAAAATAAAATATCCTCTTTCACAAATTTAATTTAAAAATCCACCACAATTTGAATATAAAACATCTAATTAAAATTTCAAACGATATAATTTAAACATGTATAATAATACACTTCATAAGATTGAATCCAAAATTACAATTCAGATTAAATATAAACCACACATGAAACAATTAACAATCATCCAATATTAATTAGATTTACATTATAGTAAGAAGTTGTTCACGTACTTGTTATTAATCAATTTTAATTTTTTTTTTAAAATTTGGGCCCTCGGGTCATGCTTGCTCGGGTTAAAAAAACCTGCACCCTAGTGATCTTCTTTTTACTAACGCAAGGCGCCATGGATTAATTGGTGGGTTGGCAAGTTCGGCCACCATATTACCTTCTCTACTCTTTCCTCATTGTCAATTTCTCGCATCTTCCAGGAGCGTCTCTTCACTTGCGTGCTCTTCCTTATTCGGGCTTGTCCCTAGTCTAGCTTTGGGCCTTCCATCTCACCTTTTGCCCCTTCAGTACGGCTACATAACAGCCTCCTAATGATATCGAAATGAAAGTATAATGTTTAGGTTACTAGCTCTAACTGTACACTAATCTCAGCTATACAACAATTAAATATAGGGAAAATCCCAATAAAAGACATTTGAATTGCTCAAATTCTAATTTGGGTTGCTGAACTTAACAAATCTTTAATCAGGTTATTTGATATAATTAGGATCTAGAAATTTGGTTAAATTTTCACCATACCCTTAGTTATTAAAAAAATTAAAAAAAAATATTATTTTTATCACCCCCATGCTTCTTTTTCGTTATTTCTTTTTTTATTTTTGTCAATCCCTTTTCACCCTATTCTTCCGTCGCCTCACCGCTCCCTTTTCACTATTCCTTTTTTGGTGTTTTACCGACCCCTTTTTACTATTCCAGTTACCCTTTTCTTCCCATCCGCCACACCTGAGTTGCATAATTTCAATCTCATTAATCCAACCTTATAATTTATGTATCATAGAAATTGTCTTCCAGTATAATAAGTAAATAACTGCCTCGTGAACTTGCAGCAACAGAAAATCACCACACCTTCTCCCTTGCTCCAGTCGACGGCGGTGTGAGTGGAACTTTGATAACGCTTACCTTCACATTTGCTGCAGCTGACAGAAACACAGCTTGAAGCTCAAAAACTACGGCGTTATGAACAAATCTTAACATCAGAAGCCCTAGTTTCAGATCTAGCCCTGAAATCGACGGCATCTCACTACTACAAGTACCACGATCTCTAATCTCGAACCTATCCGCCGACAGCTCTTTCGCGTTTTTGCTCGCTTCCTCGTCATCGTTCGGTTCATCGCCATCGGTCACGTTTCGGTTTCCCCCTTTTCTTTTATTTTAGAAGTTGAAATGAAATTTGTTTCCTCCCAAAGTTGAATTGATCTGCTAGCTAGGACGCCAACTAGGATTAAAATTTGCTTAGGTGCTATCTTTTTATTGGCTAGACCAGAAATGATGTGGCACTACTGGTTCATGCAAGAATCTCTCGATTGGAATAGTGAAAAGGGGTTGGAAAAAAAAAAAGAAATAGCCAAAAGGAAGCATTAGGAGGTGAGGCGGGAAGAAGAAATGTTATTTTTTTATTTTCTTAATAACTAAGGGGTATGATAGTAATTTGACCAAATTTCTAAATTCCTAATTATGTCAGATAATCTGATTAAATATTTGTTAAGTTCAGCAACCCAAATTAGAATTTGAGCAAGTCAAACGTCTTTTATTAGAATTTTCCCATTAATATAAGTTATTAAATTTTATAAATTGCTAAAAGGGGAGAATTAAAATTGAATGATCCAAGTGAGGAATAAAGCATATGAACAACTTAGTAATTATTATGTCAAAGAGGAATTGTCTTATGCATCCACACATACTTCCAAAACAAATTAAGAAATAAAAGGAAGACATAGAAATAGTAAGGAAATAATGTTTTGTCGAAAAAAAGAACAAGGAAAAAAGGGTTCATGCTTTAAAAAAGAGAGAGGAGAAAGGGCTCATAGGTAAAATTTCAAAAGTAAAAAATATCAAATAAAACCTATATGCCTTATTATAAATTTGATAAAAATGTAGGTCTAAAATATGATTGATGTATTTCACTTGAATTTATTTAGAATTTTTCCATACTTTTTTTTTTGGCTATATTAAGGATATTGTGGTAAGCATACCTCAGAATTTTTTTCTTATTTTTTTTGGCCAAGAAGAATTTTTTGTTTTTTATAATGGTTAAAGTATATATTTAGTTCTTTAAGTTTACATTAAGTTTCAGTTTAGTCCCTTAAGTTTAAAAAGTACACTTTTAATCCTTTAATATTAACACCGTTAGTTTTACTTAACGGAAAATGGTGACTCAGCAGATTTTGCAGTTAAATGTTTATTAAATATGGTTAATTTTGAAATATAAAAATAAGTATATTGAATAATCAATATTTATATATATTTTGAGATCATTTAATTGTAGAATGGTGATTGAATTAATATTTGTCGTTAAGTAATACTAACGGCGTTAATGATCAGGGACTAAAAGTGCACTTTTTAAACTTAAGAAGCTAAATTGAAGCTTGATGTAAACTTAAAGGACTAAATTCATACTTTAACCTTTTATAATTTATGGTTGTGGGATTTGATAAGTGTATTTTCATGATTTCAAAAGATTTAACGATTATTTATGGTGTTGTGTGCGACCTGAGAGTAATTCTTTTTCCTTTTTTGAAAATAAATATTTATGAAGGGTTTTTTTTTTTTTTTTCAGGAAGTACTCATTAGCTATCAGTTATCATAAGGGTTTTATTTAAAAAAAAAAATAGTGTTAAGCACTCTGAATTTTGTTCTTTAGGTGTGTGCAATGTCCTAAGTAGAATTTTATCATTCAAAAATTTCTCAAGAGTGATTTTGCCAAAATTGTTTTCAACAACAACTTTAACCTTGCCGTTTTACCATTAAAATGTTCAGCCAAGCACAAGGGGGAGGAATGTTTATGTCCAGTTTTCCTCTCATCAAGAGCTAACTACAATGGATCCAAATCAAGGACGAGGAGATGAGCCAAATCGAATACTGTTAGTTACAATTCATCACATGCTGTATCCTATAACAGTGGATGTGCTGCATCAAGTGTTTTCTCCCCATGGATTTGTGGAAAAGATTGTCACGTTTCAGAAGTCAGCTGGATTTCAGGCTCTCATTCAGTATCAATTACACCAGAGTGCTGTTATTGCTAGAAGTACACTCCAGGGATTGATTATTTATGACGGTCTCCTGGACATTCAGTTCTCAGACCTTGACGAATTACAAGTGATGAACTACAGTAATGACCGTTCAAGCGACTTTGCAAACCCAAATCTTCCTACAGAGCAGAAAGGCAGATCTTCTCAACCTGGATATGGCGATGCGACCGGAAGCATGTATGTTGTTCAAAGTTCTGGTGCCGGGGCAGTTGGTTTTTCACAGGTGGGTGTTAATCAGGTCAGGTTGAAGTGTCAGTTGGTTTATTCGTGAACAGACTTCTTTGGAAGTTGCTTTAGCAATATTCATTGCCTGATGTCTCTTTACAATCCCTTTTCTTATGTCGTGGAATGTATTTATTGCCAGATATGTTTTACAAATCGTGTGAATTTGACTTTGTTGAAATTTTAAAAATCACCCCATAATATTTTTTTAAAAAAATTTTGTATTAGCTGATGGGAGGAGAATTTGATGGACCCTCTGCCTTTTTAACTGAACAAGTTTTTTCTTCTTCCCAATTTTATATGGATGACCATTTTTCTTTTGGTGAAAATGGATAACCTGATAGTAATATTTAATTATTTTATAAAATGCTGAAAGGGGGAGAATTAAAATTGAACGATCCAACATATGCTTGTTAATAAGTGATCCATATTTTCTTTTTCCTTTTTCCTTCCGTCCATTTTAGCTGTGTGAAACAGCACCTGAATGATACATATTTTCCTTCATTCAATATTTCCTTTTCCTTCTGATTCTCCCTTAGCCTTTAGGCTTTTTTTTTTTTTTTAATGATTCAATTAGAGGTGTTAAGATTATATTATTAATATTAGTTGATTATGATTTGGTATTGTACTAGTTTGTGGTTTACCTGGATAAAAAGGTTTATGTTTTTTTTTTATCAGAAATTTAAAGGTTTATATGTACTTTCATTTGTTAAGCATAGTATTGAGTTGAATATTAAGCTTTCTTCAATATCTGATATGAGAGGCTCCATTGAATTCAGTAATCACATTATTGCCCCTGAAATCAAGGAGCTATATATACTTGCGCACTAAAGTTGGGATATTATATTCTACCAAACTTAATTTATTAATTAACATTTCTCTAACAGCCAAGAGCAGAGACTACTCAAGTGTGGAAAATGTCTGGAGAAGGGGAGACTTCATCAAAGTCCACCAGCGCTGTTGGTGGCGAGCCGGTGAGTGTATATATTAATATGTGTGGTTTATCAAGTGGGAAAAATCATGTGTACGTCGTTGTGCATATTAGATTTGGAGGGTGTGATATAAATGGATTAGACAGAGTTCACTAAGAAGAGAGATTCAGGCCGGTGGAAACAATATGTCTCTTGTACCTAGAATTAATCGGATTGTTTTAAATATAATAATACGCGTCAGTCTCGGACTCTTTGTGAAAATGTTTTTGTTGTCAATGTTGTTGATGATATCTTCCTTAAAGAATTGTGTTTTTCCTTTTTTGTTTTTTTTTTGTTTTAAAACAAACAGCATCAGATGCAAGATGTGTCAAGGGCGAAGAGGATGCGGGACTTTATGCACCTGATACTGAGCTACCCCACGAGAATTGGGTATGAAGACATTCTGAAGCTATGGGTCAACGATGCCTATAAGCGGCTTCGTTTTGCTCATGCTGATGTTGTTGATGACGATGACGACGATGATAACGATAATTATTATGATCATGATGATGATGATGTTGATGTTGATGAAGACGACGATGACGAAAACCATCATGATGATGATGATGTTGATGTTGATGAAGACGACGATGACGAAAACCATCATGATGATGATGATGATTTGCGGGACCTTCTTCAGGATGATGAAGCGCAACTGGGATTTTTTGAAAGGCCGCTGAGATATGTACAAGCCCTTGTTCCACATGACATAACTGAAGAGATCATAAATGGTGGTGGTAGCGTCAAACATGTGCCCCAGCCTATTCTCCTCTTGGCCACTCGTCTTGCCCTCCGCCAACTCACTCTAACTTTAACTTCACATGATGTCAATATTAAAAAAATATGGTTCTCAGCCAGAGATGATGCAGAAAAACGAACTGTTATGGAACACATACAAGCAAATTCTCGAATTAGTGAAGCATTTGATGATCTCAAAATAATTGACTCTAATCAGAGTCATGTTGACGTCAAAAGAGAGCTAGAGCGCTTAAGCCGTGACAGGGGATACAGGGGATCAGATTTTGACACATATTTAGTGGTTGTGGTGGATGGGGATGGGGACAAAAAACTAGACCCCCATAAGACGATCTTACAAATTGAAGGAGAATCTCAACATGTTGTGGTGTTCATTACAACACTAACACCAAATGATTATTTAACCAACAATATGGATCTCGCAATAAAGACAGGGGATCATTTGTTGCCATGGGAGGTCTTCTGCAGCAATATTGGTATCGAGCTTCTAGATTCATCTGTTGCCATCCGAGAAATTGCAGTGAAAATTGTGGAGATATGTGGGGGTCATCTTCTGGCCATCAATATCATGGCAAAGTCATTGAAAGGTGTCAAGGATGCTCACGTCTGGGAGCTTGCATTGGAAAAGCTGTGTCATCGTGACCGTGAAGCAATAGTGAATGCATTCTTCTTCAACATCAACTGGGCAAATGTGATTCCTGAAAGAGAAAAGTTCCATCTTTTAAGGTGTTTATTGGCCATCAAATGCAGATATTGGAAGATGAGTGATGAAGGGTCATCTTTCTTTGCTCGCTGGTTTTCTGAACAATTAGTTGACACTGAAGAAGAAGCAAAACGTATCTTGCAACATTTCATGGAATGTTCTGTCTTTCTGCAATTCAAAAGCAACAGAGGTCCTCGTATCCTAGTGCCCGAGGATATAAAAACTGTCTTACACGCATTGGGGAAGGGAATTCCTGAGAACTTAAGTGAAGAAGCATTCGTATCAACAATTTCAGACCTCCAAGTTTTAGACTTATCCAACACTCACTTACGGAATTTATATTATACGCCTGATCAACTGCAAGTGTTGGATTTGGGAGGCTGTATGCTGGAAACATTGCCAGAAGCAATATTTAAACTCCAGAAGCTCAAAACTCTGTTGTTGGAACGCTGCTCACAATTGGTGGAAGTGCCACAACAAATTTCTGAACTTCAGAATCTTGAAACGTTGAGCTTGGCATGGTGCAAGCGATTGGAGGCACTACCACAAGAAATTGGGAAGCTCCAGAAGCTTCAAACTTTGTTGTTGGGACACTGTTCACAGTTGTTGGAACTGCCGCAACAAATTACTGAACTTAAGAATCTTAAAACATTGAGCTTGGCTTGGTGTAGGCGACTGGAGACACTGCCACAAGAAATTGGGAAACTTTGGAATCTTCAGACCCTTGGTCTTAGAGGGACTTCATTTTTGCAAATAAACGAGAACCAAGAGTTGATCAATTCAAACTACTCACCTGGCTCTTCGTCTACATATCATGAGCTTGGTAACCATGGCAAGAAAGGTATTCCCTTTTCCAGCTCTGTAATCATTCCGATTGGTTTTACATTAGAATTCACAGTCCATGGAGGATTTAAGCAGTTTGGGCAGCTGTCAAAAAAATGTATGCAACTTGAAGGTTCAAAATATTAAAATGTGTGATCGCACTCAGATTACACATATTCCACGGTCTGTACAGTTTTCCAAACTAAAAAGTTTACTATTGAGAAACCACCTTAATTTAATAAAAATTCCATCCTCATTTTTTAATTTAGGATTCCTCTTGTATAACTAATTATTGTTGTTAATTTTTTAAACTTTAGAATTCAAATATTGTAAATTTATTTGAAAAATTGAGTACCTGAATTTTATCCTAATTTTTGGCAAAATAAAAACAAGAAGAAATGTTTCCTAATCTACTTTAAAGTTACATTTAGCTTGAAGATAATGTGAATTAACAAAAAGAAGACTAACATACATGGGATTTCTCTTCATTTTGCATTAATTATGGGACCTCCCTTCTTACATAGATATTTTCTAATCTTTTTTAATTTATCTATACGATTCCTATTACTAATGGTGAATGGTATCTTTTGAATAATTGATTGTGACTAGAGCATAATAACATGATGTCCGTATGACCATGTAGACGACCTCACTCTTTTCTTCTTGTTGTTACTGAAAACAAGCTGTTAGTTGAAGTATGCATTCACTTGTTTGATCAATGTATAAATATTTTCATTGCAATGAACTTGGCAGGCACTTTTGGATCTCCCAAACCATCAAAGGTACATTGGGATAAACTAGTAGCTCAAGTAAAGAAAGAGGTTTGTGTTCTGCTTTACTTCAAAATGATGCAGTTTTTTTTTTTTTTTTTGTTGGGCTTGCTCGTTTCTCATTGCTAAAATTACACAATTCAGGGGAGAGAAGGGAAACTTGACGATGCCGCGTTGGACAAACTTTTTTGGGATTTATGTGAGGATTATGATGCTGATGACCACACAAGAAGAGCACAGAGAAAGTCAATTGTAAGTTTTTATATTGGAAGAATTAATTAATTAATTAATAAGCTCTAATAGTTCCAACAATTTTCAATTGAGTCCCTTTGATTTAGAAATTCTCAAACTGAACATTATTAATTTTGTTGCAAGTTTTTGCTGGGAACTACAAAATCAACTATAGATTCAAACTAAACTAGGAATTTGATATTGCGAGGTTAAATTAATAAATAAAATTTATTTTGATATGATTTTTTAAATTAAAGCAACAATTTTGAATTTCTATGAATATTTTTAATTGTGTTAATGTTGGATTATAACAAAAACAATAAAGTCCTACTCCACTAAGTGGGGTAGTAGTGGAGTACATGGATCACTATGAATATTAAAAATTTAACTGAAATATATCTTTCAAAATATAACAGCTGAGCACTTACATGAGAACCATCTTTTTTGAATAAAAACCCTTATGTTGTTAAAGTTAGAAAACTGAGTTTGGATTCCCAACTTGTTAAAAAAGACTCTTAGGGAGAGGCATCAAGGTCCCAAAACCTAAATCTAAATTAATCAACCTTAATTTATCATATTATGAGATACTGGCATCTTCCACTAGACCCAACATCTTATCGGTTATATGTATGTATCTAAACAGTGCGCGTGAGATTGTGTATGTGTATGTTTGGATATATGTTAAAGAGGTCCAAATAGACTTCTCAATCTAATAAGAAGTATTTTTGACATGAATCTAACAAGAAGTTAGAATATTATTGTTGTTGTTCATTTGAATACCAAAGAGTATTTGATATCTTTTGTAACGCGTTATTCTATGGATTTTGAAAGTTGTCCACGCAAATCCCAGGCTCTTGGTTAAAATGTTTTTTTTTTTTTGTCGTTATTGTCGATGGATTTCTTCCCTAAAGAATCTTTTTTTTTTTTTTTTTTTGGGGAAAAACAGCCTCCGGTGCAGGATTTGTACAGGTTGACGAGGATACGGGACTTCTTGCACGTCGTCTTAAGCTACCCCATGAGAATTGGGTATGAAGACTTTCTGAAGCAATGGATCAACGATGTCCATCAGCTTCGTTTTGTATTTGATGGTCCATATGTTTATTATTTGGAAAGGGTTGAAGATCTTCTATATGATGAAAGGCCAGTAAGATATGTACAAGCCGTTATACCAGAGGACATAACAACAGAGATCATAAATAATGGTGGTCGCTTCAGAATAGAGCCACCTCTCAGACATGTGCCCCAACCTATTCTCCTCTTGGCCTCTCATCTTGCCCTCCACCAACTCACTCTAACTTTGACTTCACATGATGTCAAGATCCAAAAAATATGGTTCTCAGCCAGAGAGGATGCAGAAAAACGAACTGTTATGGAACACATACATGTGAATTCTCGAATTCGTGAAGCATTTCATCATCTCGAAATAATTGACTTTAATAAGATTGATGATCAGGCCAAAAGAGAGGACGAGCTCCGGACGCTTTCAATAACTCTCTCTTACACTACCAAGCAATTAGTGCTTCTGGTGGACGGGGATAGTGAAAAAAAAATAAACCCTGATGTGGTGACTTTACCAATTGAAAGAGATTCTCAACATGTCTTGTTGTTTATAACAACACTATCACCAAATGATGAATTGAGCGAGAAATTGCAACTGAGAATAAAAACAGAGGATCATTTGTTGCCATGGGAGGTCTTACGCAAGCATGTCGGTAGCGAGCTTCTAGATTCATCTACCGCCATCCAAGAAATTGCAGTGCGAATTGTGGAGAAATGTAGGGGTCATCTTCTTGCCATCAATCACATGGCAAAGTCATTGAAGGGTGTCAAGGATGTTCACGTCTGGGAGCTTGCATTGGAAAAGCTGTGTTATCGTGACCGTGAAGCAATAGTGAATGCATTCTTCTTCAACGTCATCTGGGCAAATGTGATTCCTGAAAGAGAAATGTTTCGTCTTTTAAGGTGTTTAATGGTCATCAAATGCAGATATTGGAAGATGAGTGATGAGGGGTCATCTTTCTTTGCTCCCTGGTTTTCTGAACAATTAGTTGACACTGAAGAAGAAGCAAAACGTATCTTGCAACATTTCGTGGAATGTTCTGTCTTTCTGCAATTCGAAAGCAACGAAGGTCCTCGTGTCCTAATGCCTGAGGATATTAAAATTATCTTACGCGCACTGGGGGAGGAAATTCCTGAGAACTTGAGTGAAGAAGCATTCGTATCAACAATTTCAGACCTCCAAGTTTTAGACTTATCCAACACTCACTTACGGAAATTATATTATATGCCTGATCTTCGAGAGTTGTATTTGGAAGGATGTAAGTTGGAAACACTGCCACAAGCGATATTTAAACTCCAGACGCTTGAAACTTTGTCTTTGGAGCGTTGTTTGCAATTGCTGGAACTGCCACCATTGATTAACAAACTTCAAAATCTTAAAGAGTTAAGGTTGTCAGGGTGCAAGCGATTGAAGACACTGCCCCAAGTTTTTGAACTCCCGAATCTTGAGAACTGTGATCTTTCTGGAACTTGTATTACAGACCTTCCACAGTTCTCAAATTCTCCCAAATTAAGAAGATTATTGTTGGGAAGCAATCTAAATTTGATGAAAATCCCAGTCTCATTTTTTGATCATATGCTTCTGCCTGGCACCCTCAATTTGTCAAGCACCAGCATACATGAACTCCCAAGCTCAATTTTCAAGCTAAAAGAGCTTAAAGAACTTTATCTAAAAGATTGTAAGCTTTTTGGGGTACTTTCACCAGATATTAGCAAACTTAGGGATCTCACGACGCTTGATCTTGAGGGCACTCTGATCACACATTTGCCAAAGGAGGTCGGAACGTTGAGCAATTTGGAAACCTTATCTCTCTCTTTATATAATGACAGCAACCATGATTCCAGGTTTGAAGTGATTCCTTTTGATGTTCTGGACGGACTCAAAAATTTGAAAGTTTTAAGGATTGGTGTTAACTCAGATAATGAATGGTGGTCCAAGCAATTTAATTCCATCCTTTACCAAATCGCTGAATTAAGGAAGTTGCAAGAATTGGATATGTATATCCCAGAAGTGAAGTTCTCGGCTCCCCTTAAAGATGGTCTGTCTAATTTTAGATTCATTATGGGCGGTCACAAGCCGAGAATGATATCACGTGTACCACCTGCTATTGAGGCGATGTTTAAGGAAAGTAGTCCTAGCTTGAAATTTGTGAATGGTCAAGATTTTCCTGATATAGTGAAGACCATTCTCTCTCCATCCAGGGCATTTTTCTTGGATCGCCACATGAAGATCAACAATCTCACCCAATTCGGATTGAACAATCTGAAGCAGCTGCGACTATGCATTTTGGCAGAATGTAACGAAATGCAGAGCATTGTAGATATGGATGAGAATGAAGCTGACTCTCACCTGATTGAATCCTTTTGCATGCAGTTCTTGACCATATTCTACATGAAAAATCTGAGAAGAATCATTGACAATCCAATTCGTGGCAGCTCGAATTTTTGTGAACTGAAGCTGTTAGCTTTGCACACTTGCCCTGAGTTGGCCACCATATTCACCATGGATTCCCTGCACAGACTTGTCAACTTAGAAGAGCTCATAGTTGAAGATTGTCCCAAAGTAACCAGCATCATAAGTCGTCCATCCTTTGATCCAACAACAAATTTTTTTCTCACAAGATTGAGAAAGCTGTCACTTCTCTTTGTACCTGAACTGGCTAGCATTTCATATGGAGTGCGTATTGGGAGAAATTTAGAACAGATGGGGCTTTATTACTGTCCAAAACTTCATAGCCTTTCCCCTGCAGAATTGTCCAGCGAAAAGCTAGAAGTGATCAGAGGAGAAACAAAATGGTGGGAAGCACTTCAATGGAGTGAAGAAGACTGGGGGCAAGAGGATCCGGCTCAGAAGTTCAATAAAATATTTTCTCCATTTGATGAGCACTGTGACACTTTGACACAAATGGCTACATATGGGCAGATAACATCTTTCGATAAAGAAAATGATTCAGGTGACATAATTCTATTCCTTCTCCTTCGCACTAAAATTTGGTTTCTATTGATTACAAGATTCCTCCTCAACTCATGCTCATGTAGAGTAGGAATAAATTTTTATCTGCTATCAAATATTTCTTGGCCTTAAAAGTATATTAAGTTTTACATTCATTGCAGCATTTTTTTAAAAAAACATAAATACATAAGTTTTGATAACCTTTTGAATAAATTTAAACAGTTCACGTTTTTTCTTAATTCTTTTTCCTGTTAAAAGTTGATATGACATATAAATTCTCATTTTTATTAGCAATAATATTGTTCGTTCAAATTTATTAGTGATTTTGATCTTATGACTTTATTTATAAAAACAAAAACACCCACAAGACCAATTTATGTCATAAATAATATAACAGATCATAACTTACAACACATTGACATGGTTGCAAGTATCACATATCACAAACGTTGATAAATGTACTGTTATATAAGCTAAAAACAATGAGAGATTTTTAGCTTTAAATGATAAAGCTCGTGTGTTGACAGTTGACACATTTAACAAATTCTTGTACTATTCTTTTTGCTCAGAATGACCTGGTTAGGATCAGAATGCCTGATTATTGCCTGCATTTGGGGATTCAACTGAAAATATTATTTCACTTTGGTCAAGTTCAATAAAACTCCTGTGTTGTTATGGTTGTTGTGTTGTGAGCTTTGAATTGTTTCCTTTGGTCTTTGTGTTGGGGAGTTGATTTATTGTTCCTGTTTCAAAAGCTTGAAGTACTGTACTTTCTTTCTAAATGGAAAAGGGTATGTCCGTGTGTGATGGGATTGTCTTTGTATTGTTCTCCGTTAACAAGACAGAAATGCTTGTTTGTTCTTTTGAGTTTATACCATATTTTGCCTCTCTTGATTGCGTTTTTTTTCGGCCATTTAATGTAACATTCTTAATTCCTTCATATAAAGGATTCCCTCAACATCATAATGTAATAAATGCAACAAATAATTAGATGGCCATATTTCCCTTTTTATCGTAGATTTTGTATGCATATGTAGTCCACTTCAATCTGGTTATTGACCTAGGAATTAGAGGCTCGTTTTGAAAATTAATATGTAAAGGGGTGTATATACATTTATTTGTGAACCTCCAGGCAGCGAATGAAACATGACTACAGTTTTGAGCCTGAAACCGGTTCTTTTACCCCCTCCAATTTATAGATGTCTCTATTTCTAAACTTTCTCAGTTCATGCATGTTGATGGTATCAGTTATTGATCTGGTTCCATATACAAGTCCTCAGTTCATGCATGTTGATGGTATCTTGGAGTTACATATATAATAAAATTCATTTTAGTATTAAAGCTATCAAAGTTCAGTACATAAGCTAAGAAGGCTTTTAGCTTTAAGTAAGAAAGTTAATGTGATGACACATCTAACAAATTCTTGTGTTGTTTTTATTTCCTCAGAATTATTTGGTTCGAAGTAGACGACGGATTCTTGCCAGCGTCTGGGGATCAAACAGAAGATATTAATTCACTTTCTCTTATTTGCCATAAAACTGCTATGTTGATGTTTTGTGTGCTTTGAATTGTTTCCTTTGGTCTGTATGTTTGAGACTTGATCTATTGCTCCTGTTTTAAAAGCTTAAATCACTCTGCTTTCTTTCTAAATGGGAATGGATCTTTTAGTGTGTAATGGGATTGTCCTTTGTATTGTTCCAAGTCAACAAACAGAAATTATCGTTTGTATTTCAGTGAGTTTACACAATATTATTTTATGCCTCCCTTGATTGGTTTTTCTTTTTTTGGTTTTTTGCCATTTAACGTGACATTCTTAATTCCTTCATATATAGGATGTGCTTTAATAAATGCAGCACATAATTAGATAGGCGTAGTGTCTTTTTATCATAGAATTTGTTATAATTCAGATTTGCTTTATATTCTGATGGATTTGTTTTTAGTTAGAAACGTAACTTATTCGGTTATCCCAACAAAGCAGAGCACACTTCACTAGAGTTTGCGAAACACTTTTTGCGACTAATTCAGGCAAAAAATGAAATAAAAAACAACTTATTTTATAATGATTCAGTTTAGAGGCCTATGATAGTGAAGATTCTGATGGTGGTTCAGGAAATGTTCCAATACTGCAATTGTAAATAATCGTCGATATTAGCACTAGCAGCACCATGATCTCATCTGATTCATTTAATGTGCTTAATTAATCAGCATTTACATTATATATTTGGATTATCCTAATTCATTCTCACCTTATTTGATTGGAACAAAGTATCTTAAATACTCACTTGATTCTGCATTATAAGATCCTTCTTAAAAATTTTCATTTAGAACATAAGAATCTTTAAAAATGGAGTGAAACATTTATGATACATATTTTTTTAACACCCTTCATAAAGTGAGAAAACTAGACTTATATAATTAAGTTTTGGATAAAAATTAATGAATGATATGTCATAAATTTTTTTGGAAAAAAAAAATCAATATTCTCAATTATGTTAAACTAATTTTCGTAGCATGTGTGATAAGATTAAAAAGTCTTGTAATAACAAGGGAGGGAGTCTATAAAATATCCTAGTAACGGTGATATCTTTTTTATCTGTTTTCCTGTGTTGACTAGGGATTTGAAGAACTTGTTAGCCTTGGTCAAACTCATGTAATGAAGTAAATGTACAGACTTCTTTGATTCATTTCAAAATTTTGTAAATTGAGCTTCCGCGGGATAAATTATTATTCAATAGTAATATGAAAGAGGAATGAGTCTCGTTCTGGCAACCAAAGTGATATCATATATGTCAACTATGATGTTCATGTTATACAAAAAGAGTATGAGTAAACCCAAAATCCTCTTTATAACATCAAGGGTTTAATCATTTTAACTTATGAAATAACATTTAAACTTCAATTACCTACAAGAAAAACCCATAATGTTAGTCACGGAAATTTTCCGTGGCAAAATTAGTCAGGGAAAAATATTCCATGGCAAATTTAATTATTATTAATTAATTATTATAATGATAATTTTTATTAATTAATTATTAATTTCTAATTTAAATTTCTTATTTATTATTAAATTTTAATTAATATATTAATTAAAATTAATATTAAATATGAAAAATATTCTAAATAATATTTATTTTATTTGTAATAATTTTACATTAAAATCAATATTTTTTAAAATAATAGAAATTATGAAATTAATAATCATATAAATATATAAAAATTATTTTTCAATCAATAATAAATTATATATAAAATAAAATAAAAATATATAAAATAACAAACACATAAATTAAAATTATCATTCAATTTATTTTTAGTTTTTAATAATATTATATATATGTATATGTGTATATATTAAATATATGTGTGTGTATAATTATAAATATAAATAATTTATTATGCAGTAGAATATTATATATATATATTTAAATATGCGTTTAGAAGATATAAGGTTGTCGCAACTAAATTGGCAAGGAATCATGCGGGTGCACAGGTGGTGAGGGTTCAAATCCTGGAGAAGGAAAAATTGCGAATTTATCAGATGGTGACACATGATGGTTGGTAGAGGTGACACGCGGTGGGGGTCGGTTGTGATATGGCAACTTGCGGAGGTAACATATGGCACTATTATTTATTTTGAAAAAAGAAATTTTCCACAGAAAATACCTTCCATGGCAAAATTTCCTATGGAATATTTTGTCAGAAATTCTATCGATAATTTGCGACGGAATTAAAATTCCATCGAGAACCAATGTGTGACGGTGAATTTAGCGATGTAACAAATTCTGACTGTAATTCACTTTGTGGCAAATTTCATGCTAAACCAAAATTCTGTCGATAATTCCGTGGTAAATTCCGTGACTAATTTCACATTTTTTTGTAATGCATATTCAACCAAAAAAAACAAAAAAGCCCATATGCATGCTTTTACAACCCATGGAATTATGAGCATATGGCCAAGTATGAATGTCCATGAAATTTATGCGAGCCAGATCCCCAACAAAGATGAAGTGAGTGGAAAGCCCATATGCAGTACAGATTCAAAATTTCACTTAAAATACCATGTGACAAGCATGTGCCTTGGTGAAGAAGCATAAGTGACATCCAAGAGCATTCAAGAAACATGTGAAAACCATCATTATGCTTTAATTTTAATGTAATTTTGTTTTAAATAGTTTCCTTTTTTATTTCCTTTTCTAGAAGATTGTTTTAGTTTCCTAATTTCTTTAAGCTTGAGCGTTACCAATTAATCAATCAATTATCATAAAGGTATTATTATAGCAATTTAGGCTTAGGGTTTTTTTTTATAACAAGGCTTAGGACTTTTTATTCTAGAGTGTTTTATGGTAGTCTATACGCAGCCTATGTAATAAAGGCCAAACAAGTAATAATACACTGAAGCAGGGCCCATAGAACAAAAGAAAAAGAAAATAAAAGGATAAAAGAGCTAAGGTAAGAAAGGTAGAAAAGTTAAGGACCAAAATGTTATTTTGAAATTCAAGGGACCAATTTGCCATTTAGGGAATTCAAGGGCCTTTTGGTAAGTAAGCGAAAGTCTAAGGGTATTTTGGTCAAAGTTTGACCAAAATATTAGAAAACTTTTGAGGACACCATCAGATAGAGAAAAGTTCTCTGATCAATAATTGAGACCTAGTTTAAATTCAAATGACCAAAATAACCTTTACAGAAATTTTAAAGGTCATTCAATTTTTGGTTGTTTAATAAATAATTAGACAATAATAATTATTTAAAATACCTAGAGGCCTCATATATCTTATCTCATAGTAAGGAAAAATAGCTTGGAAATTCCAGTAATTTATAAAATTGTTTTCAAGAGAAAGCTAGTAACAGTTTCCCCGGTTGAAAAGAAAAGAGCCAAAAAACCCGGAATTTGGATTTTCTTTAAAAATTAATTAAATATTTCCGATGCCATAAAGCTATTTTATGGAAATTTAAAATTTTTTCAAAAGGAAAAGGAGGGGACCATATTTTTCCACTTGGAAGAGCCTTATTTCATGAGTAAAAAATGGGTAAAAATATCTTAAACAACTGGTAAAATATATCAGTGTAAAATGAATTTATCAGTCCAAGTGGGACCCACTTCTTTAAAACACTTGTTGAAACCATTATTAAACCATTATCTCCTCCATTTCCAGCAGCACAAAGTCGGTCAAGCTGAATAGAAAGAGAAGAGGAAGTGGCGAAAATAATAGGAGGCACACAAGGGAGCAAAAATCCTCCAAGAAACAAGGTAAGTTGTGTTTTGGTGCAAATTTCTTCATATTCTTGCTCTCTAGCCTCTCCTCTTCGATCCTATAGGTGTATTTTCATGTTTCATTGTGGATTATGGCTGCTCGGAAATCTGATTCTTGAGAGAGAAAAGTGAGAAAGAAAGGGATTTAGAAGAATCTATTGGTAAGGTTTTGTTCCATGCATGTTAGGGAGTTGATTGGTGTGTGTTTTGCATGGGTTGATGATGTACATGAATTTTTGAAATCTTCAAACCTTAGGGGGCATGCTGTCCTGTTTTTCATGAGCAAGGGAAGTGAGGTTTTTGAGCCCTACAATGCATGAGAAGTACTTAAGGAATAAGAATATGCATCTACATGCAAAGGAAGTTGAAAAATCATTTTTTTTGCCATTTATGGAAAAATTTCGTCCAGACCTGTACCATAGAGAAGGAATGAGTTTTTGATTATTTTAATGCTTCCATTGGATTTAAAATGTAAAATTGTGTAGGGTAGAAATAAGAAAATGATTTTGGAGGCATTTGAAAGTGCAACAAGTTTAAGGGGTTTTAGGACCGTTAATGTTCAAGAAGAGTTTTGTCATGTTTGAAGGCTTGGTAATGATTTAATATTGATCCTATTGCATTATATTATATATAGGAAGTCCAATTACCAAGGAAAGAATTTGGGGTAGCAAGAAGAAGCTTGCAAAGTCACAAGGAAAGTAGGAAATCAAGGTAGCAAAGACTACTAACTTTGCATTAATATGGCCCTTGGTGATTATTTGTTGTTTATGCTATGTTGCATGTCAATTGTGTGATATTTGAATATGTGTTAATGTGCCTTTAACATACCATGTTTATGTGTAAAGTGCTTGAAAAATATAAATGTTAGTGTTTCATGCATGTTAGCCATATAATGAATAATTGTCATGCATGTTAATGGATATGTTAGTGTTTTTACTATGGGGATTTCTATGAAATCTCACTTCCCAAAATAACCTTTTTAGGTCCAAATGCAAATAAGGGCAAAGGCAAGATGATAGAGGAGTAAGGCAAGCTTTATATGAATTATGATGTAATGCAATTTGCTACTCTATGTCAAGCATGTTTGTGGATTTTGGGAGTATATGTGTAAAGTAAACCTCTACATATTTTGCTATATGGATACTTTTATAATTTTGTGTATATATATTCTAATTTTGTTAAGGAATTATGTTGCATAGAGTTCTGTATATCTAGTTAGAAGTTGAACAAGTTAAAAGGCATAAAGGGTCCAACACCCTTGCCAAGACCCTAAATTTAGGCAGCTGAAAAAAATAGCAAATGAAGTCCAAATAATGGGAAATTTTCCAGAAAAATAGTTCATATGGTAAGATTCAAAATACCAATTTCATTGGATTTGGATATTTGTATGAAAAGTTATGGTTTCTCAAAGTTAGGAGAAAAACCTAGATAAATGAAAAATTACCATATGAATAGTACAATTTCACATATTAAACTGTATTAATTAGGCACAAAATTGGATATATTGATATTTTTTCCCTTTAAAGAATTTCATAAGCTTTATTGAGAGACTTGAACCACTCAATTTCAATTTTTCTAAAATTAGTTATGAATTTTCAGAGTTGGCCTAAAAATTTGAATTTTTATCAAATGAATAGTAACTTTTGGAATTTCATTTTCTTGTTCCATTTCAACCTTGGAAAGTATTAGAGAGGTTCAATAGTGGTCTCTAATGAAGCCAGAGAGGTGAGAAGTGAGGTGTCATGGTAGCAAAGTCATTGAGGAATGCAAAATATGCTGAACATTGGGAACATGCTTTGGACAAATTGTGTTCGATTCATCCTTCCTATGACATTGGTATGTTTCAAGGCCAGAGAGATGTCTTCCTTAAAGAATTCATAAACTTCATCTGGCAAGATTTAAGTAAGTGATAACTCTCCAATTTTTATTATATCTGAGATATATTTTTGATATATTTGGAGAGTTATCAATTTAAATTTTAAAAGATTATGAGTTTAAAATAGCAAATCTATCAAATAATGCAATATCTTATAGATTCATTAAATCATAACTGATAATGAGAATAAACTAATGTTTTTAGGAATTTTTATTTAATTCTAATGGAAAGAGGAAATCTTGGCAAATCAAAAGATAAAGAATTGTTAAAAGAAAGGAAAAAAAAAAAAGATCAAGAAAGAATCATCGACGGTTTGGCAATAGGGAAATATATATTTATATATATATATATGAAGGACGGAGGCACAAGAGGAGAGGTCCAGAGCCATCCAATTCATCTATAATCCATTGGCGTACACATCCGTTCACACACACGCATCCATTCCTTCACGCACAGACCCATTCAGCCACACACGCACATCTGGGGAAGGACGACCAAGGAGATTGAAGCGCACACACGCATTTACACGCACGTCGGAGAAGGAGAGATACGTAAGAGCGTCGCTGGAGAAGAATTTATCTTCATCATTGGCCACATCTTTCTTCTCTCTTTTCTGAATCTGAATATTTATATTAT
This sequence comes from Vachellia collinsii, assembly GCA_006871305.1. Lineage (NCBI taxonomy): Eukaryota > Viridiplantae > Streptophyta > Magnoliopsida > Fabales > Fabaceae > Vachellia > Vachellia collinsii. The sequence continues at coordinate 26,852 of QFDD01000152.1, read as the reverse complement.
TGATTTGTTTAGAACTATGTGTGGCTAACTCTCCCTAAATCTAGAGTAGCTATGAACTGATTTAAGGGATTGAGCATGTTTGAACCAATTTTTATGTTTAATTTTAATTATGTTTATTCAGTTTAAATTTATTGTCTATTTAATGCTTGATCAACATTAAATATGAATTTGGGAAATTTAGGTTAAATATTAGACCATTAAACTGAATAATGTGAGATTAGAATTTATTCTAATTTGCCTTTAGGATAGGAATATACCTACGGGACTCACATAATCATATTAGAGTGAAACCATTCTAATTAATGCCTCTTGAATAACTATATAAGGAATAATATTTTTATTTGAGAGAGGGTTGTAGATGATCGGGAGACACTGCAACTATTTAGACTCTAGATTAACAAATTAAAATTTAAATATATTTATTTGGGTAAAAGCATGCTCTAAAACTTAAAGAAGGGATTAGCCACTCTAGGTTGCTTGTGTCAATTAAAAGTTTCTAGTTTTTTTTAGAATTAGTATTTTAATTTAATTAAATTTATATTTTCTTTATCGTATTTTGATTCACTCAACTTAAACAAAAAAAATTAGATTTCTAGTGCCTATTCACCTATTAAATTAAGTCCTCATGGGAACGATACTCTACTCACTTTTTATTACTTGATACGACCCGTGCACTTGCGGTATATAATTAATTTTGGTAGCATCAGTAAGACACAAAAATGTTGTCTTGCATCATGTTTATTCATCTTTAGATTTGGGAAGCTTGAAAATGAGTTGTATTGGATTTCTTCCCAATTAGTGGATGCTAGAGATCAGCAATGCATAATTTGAGAGAGCTTGTGGACCGTTTTGCCTTGTTGCGATTAGGGACCCCAAGATAAGATATATTCTAATTCCATAAGATACGTATGTCATCTTACAATTATTAAACCCTGAGACTCCTCTGTTCATGAAAAAAATCTGAGTCAAGATTGGTTGAACCACCGAATAGTGAGCTATGGCATGATGCTATATATATTGATTTGGCAGACAATGAGCTGTTTGAGCTACCTTTGTCCCCGAATTGTCATAAACTCAAAGAGTTGAAGTTGCACAACAATGTTGACTTGACAAAATTCCCACCTCGTTTCTTCTTTAAAATGCCTCTACTTTGCATCTTGGATTTGTCATACGCTAGTGTTAGAGGCCTACCGAATTTCTTGTTTGAGTTGGACCAACTTAGAGAACTCTATATGAAATATTGTGAATGCTTCATGAAACTATCCTCAAAGGTTGGAAAATTGAATAATCTAGAGATGATTGATCTTGACAAGACTCAGATTACACATTTGTCATAAGAGATCTAGGAGTTGACCAATCTCCAAAGTTTGACTCTTTGTTTGTATGAGTATCGTGGAAAGAACAGTAAAGAATATACAAACTCAACAATTATTCCCTCTGGGGTGATTCCAAAACTTAAGGGTCTAAAGCATTTAAGTATTGATTAAACCCAGATGATATGAAAATGTACAAGACATTCTTCCTGAAATATTGGGATTAGAGCATTTTTGACTCTTGGGTTATATATCTTGCATCTGGAACTTTTAAAGTTCATACCAAACCGTATACTTTGGGTTGATTGTAGATTTATTGTTGGTAGGCATATGCAAAGGATCATATCAAGTACATCATCCACATCTGAGGCAAAATTTAAACAAAGTGGTAGTAGCTTGAAGTTTGTAAATGGTGATAATGTCCCTAATGAGATTAAAACGCTTGTTCGGCACAGCAAGGCTTTATTTATGGAGTGACACAAGATAATCAATAATCTATCGGAATTTAAAATGATGAATTTAGAACAGCTAGGCGTATGTATGTTGGCAGAATGTAGAGAAATGCAAACAGTTGTTGATGGAAGACAATCAAACGGGTAATGATATTTTCTCACATTTGCTGTAATTGTATGTACCTCACATGAAGAGTTTAAGAAGCATATGGGAAGGGCCAATGCCACCTCGCTCCTTTTTTGGTATGCTCAAGTGTTTAGTATTGCAAAATTACCCTAAGTTAACAACAGTCTTTACCTTGGATTTTCTGGGCGGTCTTTCACTATATCAGGAGCTTATAGTTAAGGTTTGTCCCAAAGTAACCACCTTGGTAAGTGATGGATCATTCGAAGATAAAGGAGACATTTTCTTGCCTAAACTAAGAAAGATAATGCTCCTCCATCTTCCTGAGTTGGTCACCATTTCGAATGGTTATTACATAGCTCCAAGCTTGAAGGGCATGTCAGTTTATGATTGTCCAAAGCTCCAAGCCTTTCTAAGTCAGAACCGTCGAGCCAAACTTTTAACGTCATTAAGGGAGAAATCAAGTGGTGGGACCAACTGAAATGGAGCAAAGAAGAACGGGGAACATCACAATTACTATCTAAGTTTGATCACATATTTTCCTCAATTGATAATCAGGTTGACATAATGACTCAGATTGGGAATGATGGTGATGATATTGACGATGATGCAGGTAATTCTCTATCTATTTTTAATTTAAATGTTCTCAATGTGAATGTCATGACCTCTTTCAGCATTTCTATTTTCCTTGATTCCCTTACCCTGTTAAAATATATGACAGCAGATACGGTGCCACCACAGACTTTATTTAAGCACCCAAAGCAAAATGCCGACAGTTTCAGTTGGTGGTATATTTGCATAACTATATTTCATGTACATCAATTCTAAAGCTTAGCAAAAATCGTGGTGTAACTTTGTAACGAGAATTCTCGTATCTGGATTTAGAGATGCTTTTGCAGTGCCAAGAAGAATGCTGAAAGGGTCACTTTTCGAACAAAAAGCAAAGTAGATGTTTTAGAGGATGGGTTCAGGTGGAGGAAATATGGTCACAAAGCATTGGATGGATCTATATTCCCAAGGTAGCACCACTGCAATCACCCTAAAAGAGAAAAGAGGGAGCTAATTACTTCAATATTCATGCATGGTTTGGCTAATATTGTGGGGTGTTGATGCGCAGTAGCTGTTACATATGTGCTCATGCAGCTTGCCGAGTTACAAAGACGGTGCAATGATCTACAGAAGACCCAACAGTGATTGAAACCAGTTACGAGGGAATACACGTGCACCCAAGCTGCCAGGAAAAAAGATCCCTCCATAAACTACGGTCCAGTTAAGTCCAATACTAATTGATTTTAATTCCATAGCTTGTTAATTGTTGCTGCTATACGTGTCATTCGTTTCCATAATTATGCTGAATTCATATCAATGGTCCACTTGGCAATTACCTCAGTAGGTGACATGGTGAGTAGTGAGTCCCAGAATCCTTCCAATGACAAGGTAGACAAGGGGAGGAGCTACATGCATATTTAAGCATAACTGAATGCTATTTACTTCAGCTTGGCTTTTATACAACAAAGTAATTATATTTTCTAATACCATTTCTTAATTTACTGAAAGGCCTTCTCATGCTCAGGATGATGGTCTGACCTCTTCGATGATGACTGTATATTGAGGAAACAAGATGAGGAAGTCATTATGGCTCATTCCCTCCAGGTACCCGCTAATTCTAATAAATCTCCATAATCACTTCAATAATCACGCATCATTTCGCTAAATAATACCATGTGTTGTCAACACGCAGAAGCTGTGATGATTCTAACATTGACTGCCTTTCCGATCAGATAGAGCATGCTGACATCATCCAAAGGATATGAAAATTGTTAATCTCGATCGAGTCTCGCATTTTAAATTCTCATCAAATATGACATGGTCTTGTCCTGGACTATGTGTTTCTATTGGGAGGTTTTGTTTATGGGCTGGAGATTTTTTCAGATGCTTAAACTTCTCCCCTATAGTATATTTTGTTGTTGGCACGGTTTCACTATCGCCGCCTTTTTTCCTCATCTCATGTGTATATATATATATATATGTGCGCGCGCGCATATGGAGGAGATATCGTACCGTCATGGATAGTTCGGATTTAATCTTTCTAAAAATTTTGTATTTTTTAAAAAAATCATTTTAGTGGATATAAAATCTAAAATAAATATAATCTTTTAACTGTTATTTTTTCAAAAAATGATTTTTTATTTAAAAAACCATCGTTTTTAAAAAAATCGAACATGAATCATTCGTATCAAATATGAATCAAATATGAATGATTAAAATCTGATTAGCTCTGAGCAAAAGTGTTTAGGAGGAAAACTAATTCCTATATTTTTGGTCAAAGGATGGTATTTACACGTATCTTGTTATCTACCACCCATATTTGTGAAACTTTTTTTTTTTCCGGGGTTTTAGTTTCCGGGTTTCACAATTGATGATTTGCTTATAGAAACATATGGTTTTTTTAGTTCCACTCAGAGCTAATGTGTGCCAACTGCTAGCTCCATTTCCTTCATAATTTATGGGCTATCTGTAGGGTACAATGAAGTATATATAAATCAATTCTTTTCCTTTTCATCTTTTAACCCATCAAAGTAGAATTTCAAGAATGAGTACAACTCATTCACACCTTCATTTTCATAATCTAGCCATCGTTGTAACAACAAGAAAAAAAAATGGAGAGAAGACGAAAGTGAAAAGGAGAAAAGTGTGGGAGGGTAAAATTGCCATTTCACCCTTCCACCACTTAAAACACCCCAGAGGCCTCCTTCTCCATTCTTCTTCTTCATTCTTTAGATCAGATGCGACAAGAGAGAGAGGTGAGCGATCATGGAAGTGCTGGGTTCATCAGAGGAAGTGGTTTTTGACTTCTACAAGCAAGGATTCGGGTTTAGGTGAGTCTTCTAAACATTTCTTTACCTTCAAATTCTTCCATTGTTGTCATTTTGGATTTCAAGGGTTGATTTGAGAAAAAATAAGATTTTTCCTGATTAAATCAAGTTAAAAACAAGATTTTAGCTTTCTTATATTATATGGAGCACTGGATATGAATTTTTTTGCTAGAATTATGGATATTCATATCGAGTACTGTTCACATGAACAGTAAATTCGTCCTTGCTCCAGTTTATTGCTGATGGGTTTTTGTGGTTAGGGTGTAATACTGTTGTTAGAAAATTATTGGCTTGAAATTATTAATTGGGAATAATTATTGTGTAAGTTAATTTTAAGTACTCATCAAGTGGTCGATGAAATGTCTGAAAGAGGAAAAGATTGACTTAGATATTGGCTTACTAAGTTCTATAATGGGAGATTTCTATAGATAATATTGTGGATTGAGAATGTCTATATATCATTGTTAGGAGGGAAAAAAAGAAGACAAGTTGGAAACTGAAGGTTAGAGAAGAGTTCTTTGTTAAGAGCTTAATAGGTGAGTGAATAGCATTCCATTATAATTTTTATAAAGTACGTTTTATTATATTTCATATTTTTAATTTAATTATCACATTCTAATCATTATTTTAGTAATGAAAATTTATTGGAATTATTTAATCTTTTCATTGATATTGCAAAGAGTAAGATTTATAGATTTTATTTAATATTATTTATTCTTTCCCAATTTCTATTTATATTGATATTTATGCATGAAATTGAAAGTAACACTTTTAAGATATTATTTGTTGCAAAAGTTGAAGTGCTACAGCAGTTACTTGATATCTTTTATCACTGTGATTTCATGCATAGAAATAATGGAAAAAATGACAATTAAATTATATATATATACACTCTATGCATACTTGGAAATGATTTTGAGCTATTGCTTGCGAACTTTCATACTAGGATCCTTATTATAAAATATGCAAAAATAGTTTTATTATTGGAGATAGTTGGAAATTGATCCCACTCATGCTTGAAAATATTTTGAAAGGACTGAATACAGAATGCTAGTTACTAACAATAGTATTGTTAGTCCTTGGCACACCATGGTTAATTACGAGCTCGCTTGTTATTTGTGGGTGTTAACTCACTTGTTATTTGAGGGTGTTATACATGCACTTGTTTCATGGCTTCTAGCCGTGCTTGGTTATTTACCCTCGTGAACTGTGTTCACGGTTGTTTCATGGCCTCGAGCTGCGCTTGGTTATTTACTCTTGTGGAATGTGTATCTACACTTGTTATTTTCTTGTGTTGAAATCCTACGAAAATGTGCAATTTGAGCATTTCCTTTTGAAATCAATTTTGTTTAACAAGTTGTTTTACTATATACTTGAGATTTTCTTAGCCATAGATTGTTTTGGAATCTTAATTATGATTTGATTGTATTCGGTAGCAATTGAGATTATTGATATGTTATCTGCCGAAGTTAAATTCCTTAGATCATTTACTTCAATTTTATTAAATTTTGTGAATGAGACGTTATTCACCGAAAATTTACTTTTGGCTTCAAATAGTTGAATTGCCCCTATCCCTTTAGTTGAACAGTGAAGACCCTCGTCGTTGCTATTCAGGTTGTTGACATATTTTGGTAGCTGCTGCTTGGTATATATATAAACTTATGTTTATGTAATTTTTGAAGTTAGATGCTCCACGTAGTTTATAGGCAGTATCCATGTACTTTTGTTATATTTTGGAAAATATGTATATGCTATGGTGGAGCATCGCTCCGAATGTTGTTTTGAGTTTTCAGGTCATTGTAGAACTTTCTAAAAGTTTGTCCTATAAAGGAGACTCTGCCGAAATTTCTAAAAGGGTCATAAGGAGTTGATAAAGCAGGATATATTTTCATGTCGTAATCTTGAGAAAAGAAAATGTACATTGTGTCATTTAGCATTTTGACAAACAGCATCCATCTTCAAATCAAAACCTTACAGAGTGTGAGATCCCTTATAGTTTGTGCTCGTCACCTCTAAATTTTATAGCATGACAATCATTCTTTAAGAACTTTCATTCCTGCCCTCCAACTTTTAGCACTCCGTCTTAATTTGAAAGAACATGATGTCTTGTGTATTAGCAGTGGAAGGCATGATCACTTGACACAGACACGTCAAGCGGAATGTCCGGTTGATCAATTATAGGACCAACCGTATCTCAAAACATCTTTCACGTCTCATAGCGAGCATGTCTGCTTCATTCAAGGTGCAAACATGTTGATGTTGAGCAGTCCCACAACCTTACTGTAATTGTCATTGTTTGGAATTCCCAGCCAACTCAAATCAATATACTCCACTACTCCATCGAAAATCAACAAATATGTTCCATGCTTCAGTGCTTCATTTATTTTTCTAGAAAGTTCTTTAGCGTCATTGGTCCTTTTGGTATCCACCTCCAACCGTAATGCAATTTTTTCTTGGAGTTTGAGATGAGCCTCATCGTTATCTAAGACTCATAAAACTGACAAAATAAAACAACTTGGCAACCTCTTCATGATTGTTTAGATTATGCACTATTGCCGTTTTCCCCACCCCTTTCAACCCATGAACTCCAATGGCTTTTATTTTACTATTTTTGACTAATTCTAGAACTTTTTCCAGTGCACCTTGTTGGAGTGTATAACCTGATTTACGAGGAGCATTTAACTTTTCTACAACATGCTTTGGAGATTTGACAACTTGAAAAACCATAGAACTTTTCCTTTTAACTAGATTCAGAATGGCCCCAATCATGCCCTCAATCTCTAAAGCCAGACCTGGGCATGTAGAAATTGCCATTCATTCCTTAATTCTCCATATTTCTCTTCCAAAGAAGTAAAAGCCCGAAGCGTGTCTTTCGTTGTATCTTCTAGAAACTGCAATCCAATCTTCTTGACTAGCTCTATTCCTATATCTCCAATAGCAAAGACCATCACAACAACAAAAAAACGTGGCATTTGCAACGGTCAATTGGTAGTGATTTTTAAAAATGCTACTAAATTCAGAATTTGTACCTGTAATTATTAGACAAAACACTATAAAATTGCAGTGACTAGGAGAGGCTGACATGGGAAACACACTAGTAGCGGTTATAAACCGCTACAAATGTGGTCCAAATTGGCACCAGATGGCGGGAACAAGGTGCCAAAATAGTAGCGGTTGTTTGCAACAGTTATGAAATAAAAAACTGTTGCAACATACGAAGAGTCTCTCTATTTGTAGCGGTTCCATAAACTGCTACAAACTTTTGAACATTTGCAATCTTGTCACTATTATTTGCAGTGGTTTTGCACGGTCAAACTAGTACAAATTCTAAAGTTCATGTTCTCCAAGGCATTTTGTAGCGGTTTAGACAAATCGCTACTAAAATTTTTGTTTTCTGAGACAGTGCAAAGACTTTGCAATGTATTGAGTAGTAGTTTTAACAAAACCGTTAAAACCCTACTAATTCGTAGTGGTTTTGGTAGAAGTGCTACTAATTGAGGGGCTATATAATGTGTTCCCCTTCTCATTTCGTCATTTCTCGGATAATGTCGCGTCAAAGAAGCATTGCAGAAATTATTACCTTCCTACCCAATTTTCTTATTTGACATTGCAGAGGTTAGCATGTTAAAGTTTTTTAATTTAATTTTTTTTTTGTATAATTTATTTTATTTTTATTTTCTTTTATTTTTGTATTTAATTTATTTTGTAGTTATAATTAAATTTATTTATTTTAATTTAATTTCTTTTAATTTTATTTCATTTTTTGTTATGATTTATTTTAATATATTTTTTGTATTTTTATTTATTTTTATTTTTTAGCTATAATTTATTTTAATTTAGTTTTAACCTTTTTATTTCATTTCATTTTTTTATTTATAATTTATTTTTATTTATTTTTTATTTTTATTTCGCTTTAATTGATTTTTGTATTTAATTTATTTTTTTAGTTATTATCTAATTTTTGTAATTATTAAAATATTCATTTGATATGTAGATGTCTAATCCTGATCCTAGTAGTAGACTTGGAAAGGCTCCTATAATCCCTAATAACGAGATCATGGATTGTAGCAACACCAGGGCGTAGATTGCAGATACTAGTGGCACCAAGGTGAATGTGGAGCGTGATTATGACATCAGCACCAACAATTTTGAGGTTGGTGAGATAAATATCTCAGTCTAGAAGACTAAGAACTTCAAAGATGAAGATATTTCCAGGGAGTAGGGATTCCCACTCCCTTCTACTAGTCAGTCCACGGGTTTTGAAGTGGACTTTAAGGGTGAATACTTTCAATTTAAATTTTTTTATTCCAGTTAATTTATTTTGAATATTAATTCAAGCACCAAGGATTGGGTTTAGAATAACAAAGTTAAGGTAAGATTTTAATATATCTCTTTAAATCAAATTATTATTTTTGTATGAAATACTAATTAACTTTTATTTGGAAATTGTTGTAGTCTAAATTTGTTCTGTAGGATTCGCATAAAGATTATTCTGTCTTGAAGATGGGAGAATGGTGGAAAAACAGACGAAATCGCTTGCACCACATGAGGGACAGGAATGGGATGAGGAAGAGACAGGAGTTGGAAGCGGATGTGCTTGACCCAATCGAGCCCGTAGATTGGGAAAAATTTGAACGTCACAGGAGGTCACTAGAGCAGAGGGCTGTGTTCAAGAGAGCTGTGCAGAGCCGTGCCTATCAAACGATCCACCACATTGCAGGATCGAAGTTGTTCTCCCACACTTACAATGTATCTTAAGCCTAGAGATCTTTATGACATGGGTGATAGTGATGAACATATCAGCTATGAGATAGAACCATTTCATCCTATTGCTTTTAAAAACTTCTTCCCTAAAGGAGATGACCATTTTGTTTTTTACTCTTTCTCTCCTCTCTTTCCCTTCTCTTCATCTTTTTTTCCCATCTGTAAGGCTGATTGTATTTCATCTGCAAGACCCAACTCAAAGGTTCTATCAAAAGGTTTACTCTTTTTGGTTTTCCTTCTCATAATTTATATTTATTTTAATTTTTAATTATATTAATATATCTTCCTATCATTTATTTGATAAATTTGTAACTTAACTTAATAATACTTTTTGCATATACTAATGCTTTTTTTTTTCCAGGTTTTTTGTCATTTCATTACATTCTACATATATTGTGTAATTAATAATATTTACTTTGAATTAATAATTTATTAATAATAATCGGAATTTTATAATTATAATTAATTTCATTCGAATTAAAATATTTAAAATTCATTTTTTTTAATTTTGACAAATTTTAGTAATGGTTTTTAGAACCACTAAAAACATTTATCATATAATTTTATAAAAAATATGGTGGCAATTTTGAATTTTGAATGAAACTGGTAATGGTTTATAACCACTACTAAATGTTGGTAGGAAATTAATTTTCATAAATAAAAAAATTAGTCGCAATTCTTGTACTACTACTATATTTTTGTTTTTTTCTTTCAAATTTTATATTTTAGTAGCGGGTTAGAACTACTACAAATGTCATGACACAAAATCTGAAATCTCTTTATTTTAGTGGCCATTTCATACCCACTACAAGTGTTTGCTTGTCATTCTTGCGTTCAGCTTTCTGTACAGCGGTTTATGACAAACGCTGCAAATGTAGTGGCAGGTTTAACTATGTGCTCATCGGTTCTGCAAAACCACTGCAAAACCACTTGTCACAGTGTATTTTATAGTGGCTCTGGAACCGCTTCTAGTTGCACTTGTAATGGTTATAAGCGTTATAAATGCATAAAAGAACAGTTGCTGATGCTGCCTTTCTTTGTAATGCATGTTTATGATCCTCCCTTTCATGGCCAAACCTCAAATTCCTAGAATGATTAATGATTCCACTAAAGATCTTAACGAAAATATGCATGAAGTATAGAATTCTGTAGAAGATCAAAACATGTCAAATATTCATTTCATTATGATGTGTTCTTACAAGCACGTAGAGTCTGGAATGCTTATGTGTGTCTCGCCACCGCAAATGCACATATATGATTGTAATACGATACTTTAAGACAGAAAATATTACAATTTTAATGCAAGTATTATTCTTGTGATTATATTTCAAGCCGGTCGTTGGGCAGTTTCTCATGATCAATCATGCATGTTCTATAATCTGACTGCTTCAGTTATCACCTTGCCATAAATATTTCTTATAGCAAGACAATTACTAAAAAGATTTCGGTTAATATTTGCTTCATTTAAAAAAGTTTGTGTTATGAGAATATATACAAACATGAATGTCCATAGAACCCTTTGGATTCCTCTTAGCATTATCTCCCCCTAAATGCCAAATTCCATAACCTTCTTAATGAATTGCTTGAGAGGAGTTTCTAATGGTTATTGTCATTACTTTGTTCTTTATAGCATTGTAACCATATCATTAGACTTTAAGAGTGTGAGGCCAATAAATAAGGTCATGTACAAGGTGTTTGAATACACATGAGATGAGATAGACTTCCTTGCTTACTTTCTCAATTTATTCTTCTACTATTCTCTTCTTATACTTCTAAACTTTTCTCATTTTCTAATACGTTATCAGCACTATAGTTCTAACAAATGTATACTTATCTCAAAGTTACCTTAACAATTTTCTCTTCTTTCTCTTATTGTATATTCAATTTATATACTCTTGATCAATATAGGATAATCCAGTGAGCCACTATATAGAATTAGTTAATTATTTTACCGGATGTTTTAAAACACCGAATTCTATGGCTAGGATTGGAGATTGTTGTTGCTATTATATCATTCTAATTTTCTTTACCAGTTATTTATATTATTGTTGTTATTTTAACATATGACCTGAAGTCATATCATTTTGATATCATATGGCTAGAAACCATATGTCGTACAGTATAGCCAGAAGCTATATTCATCTTATTATATGTCAGAAGTCATATAATACTAATTTTTCATCACTGGTCTGAAGCCATGAGACTTCTAATTTGTCATCACTGGCTTGAAGCCATGAGACTTTTAATTTTTTTTATATTTTATTATTTCTTATCTTTAATAATTTCTTGTATTTATCATTCTTATTATTGCCATTTATTGCTACTTATTTATTTTTATTGTTATTTACTTATTGTTCTTGTAACTTATATTTACTTTCACTCCCACTCCCAATTTATCTTTGATTTTATTATAGTTATACTCACATCACTATCACATATATATATATATCAATAAATACATAAATGTATATGTATGTATATTACTCTAATATTAACTTTATTTTTATCATTGTTTATTATTTTTTCTTTCTTCTTTCTACTTGTTATTTATATATTTATTCATATTGTGATATTATTTATATTGTCACATATATACTTATTTATTTATTGCTACATTAATATTTATTGGTGTGTGTGTGTGTATTTCCCTACATCCCTATATATATATATTTCCATCCCCCTTCTATAGATATTTATTTCATATTGTCATATTATATTATTTATTTACACTTCATTTATTTATTTGATATCTATATTTTATTGTTTTAATTCTATTGTTATTTACATTTATATATTAAGCTATTTCATTTTATTTACATTTCATTTATTTCTGTTATTTCTTTTATTTTTTTCATTATCTTTTATCTCCATTTTGTTTATTTGTCATTATGTTTTTATTATCATTTTCCTTTTATCATTATTTACATTTTGTTTATTTATTATCACATTTATTATTTGTTCCTTATTGATGTTTTGATGCTTTTAATTATATATATATATGTAATTATCTTGTTTGTTTTTACACATGTATATTTATGTTTCTCTATATGTGATTTGTAAATTCTAATATTTTAAATCAATTTTATCATGATTCTAATTGATATTATTGTTTTTAGTTCAAACCATGACCAATCTTGCCAAACTCGAGTTCACAAAACTTGATATCTCAGGAAAGAATTATCTATCTTGGGTCTTGGATGCTGAAATCCACCTAGACGTTAAGGGTCTAGGTGATGCTATTTTACCAGGAAAGGAAACCACAAGCCAAGATAAGGCCAAGGCCATGATTTTCCTTCGCCACCACCTTCATGACGGCTTGAAAGCTGAGTACTTAACAGTAAAAGATCCATTAGAATTATGACTTAATTTATAGGAAAGATTTGATCACCAAAAAAAGATTATCTTACCTAGAGCCCGTTATGAATGGATATATTTGAGGCTACAAGATTTTAAGACTGTAAGTGAATACAATTCCGCAGTTTTTAAGATAAGTTCTCAATTGAAATTATGTGGTGAGAACATAACTGATGTGGATTTGTTAGAAAAAACCTTTTCTACTTTTCATGCCTCGAATATGCTCCTGCAACAGCAATATCGAGAGATAGGTTTTAAAAAGTACTCTGAAATAATATCATGTCTTTTGGTGGCGGAACAAAATAATGAGCTCTTGATGAAAAATCATGAGATTCGTCCCACTGGATCTACTCCATTCCCTGAAGCGAATGTGAGCATACATCATAATTATTATGCTCGTGGTCATGGACGTGGGCGTGGATGTGGTCGAAGCTGTGGCAAGGGACGTGGTAATTATTATTATCATGGAGGTAAAAGTAATAATAATTCTAATACCCACCCAATGAAGACAATGGTGGGCAGAAAAAGGACAAGCATGGTCCTTCAAAAGTTGTTGAGACTACATGTTATCGATGTGGTATGAAAGGGCATTGGCCACGCCTATGTTGTACGCCTGAGCATTTAGCGAAACTTTATTAAGCCTCCATTAAAACGAGTGTGAATAATGTGGAAGCAAATTTGGCATTTCCAAATGAGAATGAGGCGTATAAAATGATGATGTCACACTCCAAGATGATATTAATGGCCTTGATGCTATGACGCACTTTGATGTGGTTGATTTCTTTGAGAATCATGATTAAATGAGTTTGGTTGGAAACTAGCCTAATAACAATGTTTTAGTTTATATTTAATCATGTTTTTCTGCACTAGTTTATGCTTTGCTTTCATTTTTTTCTTCATATGTAATGAGTTCATTATTACTTTTTATGTATTTCAACTTTGCTTTAATACATTTCTTTTCTTTTGAAGATTATGGATGTTTCAATCATTGGACATAAGAATGAAGATATATGCCTCATAGATAATGCAACAACACACACTATACTTAAAGATAAAAGATATTTTTCTCATCTAACAATAAGAAGTGCAAGCATCAATACTATAGCGGGTAATACAAAATTAATTGAAGGCTCCAGAAGAACAATCATAATATTACCCAAAGGGACAAAATTTGTGATTGATGATGCTTTATATTCCTCTAAGTCTCAAAGAAATTTGTTAAGCTTTAAAGATATCCGCCAAAATGGGTATCACATTGAGACTATGCATGAGAAAATGGAGAATATCTACATATTACAATTGATAGATATGGAGAGAAATGTGTGCTGGAAAAATTGCCTACATTATCTTCTGGTTTGTACTATACAAGTATTAGTACAATTGAAGCAAATGTTATGGTAAGCCAGAAGCTAACTAATAAAAATACATTTATTGTTTGGCATGACTGGTTAGGCCATCCCGGGTCAACTATGATGTGAAGAATTATTGAAAGTTCACATGGACATCCATTGAAGAGCCAGAAGATTCTTCAATTTAAGGATTTCCCATGTGTTTCTTGTTCTCAATGAAAGCTAATTACAAGGCCTTCATTGACAAAAGTCGGGGCTGAATCCCCTGCATTCCTAGAGCGTATCCAAGGAGATGTATGTGGACATATTCATCCACCATATGGACCATTTAGATATTTCATGGTTTTAATAGATGCATCTACAAGATGGTCATATGTATCCTTGTTATCTTTACGTAATTTAACATTTGCTAAATTGCTCGCTCAGATAATTTGATTAAGAGCACAGTTTCCTAACCATGCAATTAAGACAATTCGTCTTGATAATGCAAGTGAGTCTTCATCGCAAACTTTCAATGATTATTGCGTGGCAACTGGAATAAAAATAGAAAAATCTGTTGCTCATGTTCATACACAAAATGGTTTAGCATAATCATTTATTAAGAGCCTCCAATTGATAGTTAGACCAATGCTTTTGAGAACAAAACTTCTCATTTCAGCTTGGGGACATGCAATTTTACATGCAGCAACAATTATACGCATCAGGCCAACAAGTTATCATAAATTCTCCCCAATGCAATTGGCTTTTGGTCAGGAGCCAAATATTTCCCATCTCAAAATTTTTGGATGTGCAGTATTTGTCCCTATTGCTCCACCACAACGCACAAAGATAGGACCTCAAAGAAGGTTGGGAATATATGTTGGTTATGAATCTCCATCTATAATAAAGTATTTAGAACCATCTACTAGAGATTTATTTACAGCACGTTTTGATGATTGCCATTTTGATCAGACAACTTTCCCAACATTATGGGGAGAAAATAAGCAGCTGGATAAAGAAATCTCATGAAAAACATTATCACTATTGCATCTAGATCCTCGTACACAACAATGTGAACGTGAAGTTCAGAAAATAATTCATTTGCAAAATATTGCAAATCAACTTTCAGATGCATTTACTAACCTCAAGAGGATTACCAAATCTCAAATTCCAGCTGAAAATGCTCCAATTAGAATTGATGTCCCGGCAGGATAACCAATAAATGCAAATGAGTCTAAACCACGCCTGAAGCGTGGTAGACCAGTCGGTTCCAAAAATAAAAACCCTAGAAAGAAAAAAGGAGCAAATAATCAAGATAGTCAAGTTGATGAGGCCGTTCTAGTAGAAGAAACTCAAGATATAACTAACCAAAAGACCCCCAGAAGAGGTCCAGGTACCTGAAAATGATGAAGAGATCTCGATAAGTTATGTCACTACAGGAAAAAGGTGGAACCGAGAAGAAGTAATTGTCCACAACAAATTTGCATACAATGTTGCCATTGAAATAATCAATGAAAATGAGGATATTGACCCTAGGTCAATTGAAGAATGTAGACATAGGGATGATTGGCCAAAATGGAAAGATGCAATTCAAGCAAAATTGAATTCACTTTCAAAACGTGAAGTTTTTGGACCTGTAGTCCGAAAACCAAATGGTGTGAAACCCGTTGGGTGTAAAGCAGAATTGAATTCACTTTCAAAATGTGAAGTTTTTGGACCTGTAGTCCGAAAACCAAATGGTGTGAAACCCGTTGGGTATAAATGGGTATTTGTGCGAAAACAAAATGAGAAAAATGAAGTCGTGAGATATAAAGCATGACTTGTAGCACAAGGTTTTTCACAAAGACCTGGCATTGATTTTGAAGAGACATATTCTCCTGTGGTGGATGCAATCACTTTAAAATATTTAATTAGTCTAGCAGTGAACTTGAAACTTGATATGTGTTTAATGGATGTTGTTACAGCATATTCATATGGTTCTTTACATATTGAAATTTATATGAAAATCCTTGAAGGAATTAAATTGCCAGAAGGATGTAAGAATTCTCGAGAAGATTATGCAATTCGTTTGCATAAATCCTTATATGGATTGAAGCAATTTGGAAGAATGTGGTATAATCGTCTTAGCGAATATTTATTGAAGGAAGGTTATAAAAATGATCCAGTTTGCCCATGTGTTTTTATAAAAAGAAATGGATCAGAATTTGTTATAATCGCTGTATATGTAGACGATTTGAATATAATAGGAATTCCTGAAGAGCTCCAAAAAGCAGTTGATTGTTTAAAGAGGGAATTCGAAATGAAGGATCTTAGAAGGACAAAGTTTTGTCTTGGTTTACAAATTGAGCATATGAATAATGAAATTTTTCTTCATCAATCAACTTACATTAAAAAAATGTTAAAACGATTTTACATGGATAAAGCACATCCATTAACAACTCCAATGGTTGTCAGATTGCTTGATAAGAAGAAAGATCCTTTTCACCCTCAAGAGAAAAAGGAAGTACTTCTTGGTCCGGAATAACCATATCTTAGTGCTATAGGTGCACTAATGTATCTTGCTAATTCAACAAGACCTGATATTGCCTTTGCTGTAAATTTATTAGCAAGAATTAGTTCGTGCCCAACAAGAAGGTATTGGAATGGAGTTAAACATATATTTAGATATCTTCGAGGAACACTTGATATGGGATTATTTTATTCCAATGAATCTGCATCACAATTGATTGGTTATGCTGATGTAGGATTTTTATCAGATCTACATAAAGGTAAATCTCAAACAGGATATTTATTTACTTGTGGAGGTGCAGCTATATCTTGGCGTTCGGCAAAACAAACTCTATCGACCACCTCATCAAATCATGCGGAAATAATTGCTGTTCACGAAGCAAGTCGAGAGTGTGTTTGGCTAAGATCAATGACTCAACATATCCAAACAATGTTTGTTTATGGACATCCAAGGGGGAGTGTTATGAGAATATATACAAACATGGATGTCCATGGAACCCTTTGGATTCCTCTTAGCATTATCTCCCCCTAAATGCCAAATTCCATAACCTCCCTAATGAATTGTTTGAGAGGAGTTTCTAATGGTTATTGTTATTACTTTGTTCTTTATAGCATTGTAACCATAGTGTTGAGATAATGTTTTGATGATGACAAATATGTTTATGAAATTGTGTTTTGATTATTAGTTTTCAGAAAGTTTTTGAAAATCTTCGAGTTTTAATGAAATGTTTGAGAGAACTCGAGTTTCATGTTTTAGAACTCGAGTTACAGTGTTTAAAAGTGTGTTCAAAATCTCAAACTTTCAAGAGAACTCAAGTTTTGATTCGAGTTATATCAAAACTCGAGTTCTGGAAATCAAAACTCGAGTTTCGAGTGTTGAAAAAGGTTTTAGAAATGTAAAACTTTTAAAGGAACTCGAGTCTGAATGAAAGTTGTCTCAAAACTCGAGTTCCATGTTTTAAAACTCGAGTTTCGTTCTTTGGAAGTCTTTTGGAAAATCAGAACTTGCAGTGGAAACTCAAGTTATTTTGGAAGTTTTGACAGAACTCGAGTTTCGTTTTATAGAACTCGAGCTTCGGGCTCTCAAATGGTTTTGGAAAACGAAACTTCCTTCCAAAACTCGAGGTTTCAGTGGAAGTTTTGCTAGAACTTGAGTTATGTATCTCAGAACTCGAGTTTCGAAGAGAGAGAAACGAAACTCTCTTCTCAAACTTCAAGTTTAAGTGAAAGCCTTGACAAAACTCGAGTTTCGAGCTGAGGCAAACTTTCTAAACTTCAAAACTTCTTTCCAAACTTGAAGTTTCACTTAGAGTTTTCTTAGAACTCGAGTTTTGTGGTAACAAACTCAAGTTTCGAGAGGCAAACTTCTTTTAAACTCAAAACTTCCAGTACAACTCGAGTTTCATATAAAAGTTATGTTTTGAAACTCTTATAACTTGAAGTTTTATGAGGGAAAACACGAGTTTCGAAGGACAAAAATGCTGAAATACAAAACTCTCAAGAGAACTCGAGTTACAATGAAAATTATGACTTGAAAACATTCAAAACTTGAAGTTTTGACAGATGAAACTCGAGTGTCGAAGAGCATAAAGCATTTTGGGCTACTGGAACTCTTGGAAACCCGAGTTATGAGTTTTACAACTCAAGTTTTATCAAAACTCTTATTTAAACTCGAGTTTCAACAAAAGTTATGAGTTTTTCTCTTTGAAAATTCTTCCATAACTCGAGTTTTGAAGAGACAAAATTCGAGTTCCATCTTCTGACAATAGCGCAGCATGTTAGCGACTTTAAACTGATTCCAAAATCTTTCCTTTTTCATGCAACGATTATTTGAATCACACCAACCATCATAAATGCTTATCTGACTTATTTATTAACAGGGAATGAAGTCCAGATTGCCTAAACAAAAAGAGATTCAACGGACAAAATCTCAGATCTTCATTCTACCTACTGTCAAAAAGTTGTAGACGCATTGAATGCGGAAGGTGAACAAAGACAATGGGTCTAACAGAAATATTAATGTCTCTAACGAACATTTAATCTTCTCACTTATAAAAGGTGAAGCATTCAAGTCTCGGAAGACACAGAACACACATACGAGAAATTGAATTTATTGTGCTTCACTTTCATACTCTGTTTTTTCATACTCTGATAAAAGAGCTTCAATGCTTATCATTAAATTCTCATAGAGGAGAATATTCTTGTTCATTTATTGAAATTGAGAGTTGCCTAAGGTTGGAGAACCTTGAGGTGATTTAGACACGAGCAAAAGTGTCTGTTGGGTTAGTTTGAATTAGGAAGGGGGAGAGGCCTTCTTCTGATTTTTTGTAATCTGTTGAGATTAGTGGATTTGAAAAGCTCAGAGGATTCTGAGGACTGGACGTAGGTCAAAAGGACCGAACCAGGATAAATCTCCTTGTCCTTTTTCGTTATACTCTGTTTTACGTGTTTTTACAGTTCAAAACTTGCAAAATTTTTAACAGACCAATTAACCCCCCCTCTTGGTCAAATCCTATCCTAACACATAGCATTAGACTTTAAGAGTGTGAGGCCTATAAATAAGGTCATGTACAAGGTGTTTGAATACACATGAGATAAGATAGACTTCCTTGCTTCCTCTCTCAATTTCTTCTTCTACTATTTTCTTCTTCTACTTCTAAACTTTTCTCATTTTCTAATAGTTTGGGTGAAATAGTTATAATTATAATATCAAATCAGTGGTTTTGGTCTTTTAAAAGGTAAAATGATCTATATTTTTATTAAATTATATAAATCAATGGTCTAAATAAAATGAAACTCAATGGATTAAAACCAATATTATATACGGCAAACTTGAGAAACCAAATATTGTATTAACGTTTCTAAATATAATGAGCTATATATAGATTCCAATAAAATAAAGGAAAAATTAATCTTTTAATTCATATAGTTTTGACCTAACCATTTATACTTAACTCGATACAACTCAATTTCTATAATTTTAACCATTTTATAATTTAATTATAACTTGGTTACCTTAATACCTTATATATATATGATTTTATTTTTAAAACATAGAGACTGACTTATAAAATATTTTAAACTATATGGATTGATTATAATGAGTAGAAGCATAAGAATGTGGTTACAATTGTGTCAAAATTATAGGGATTAAAAGATTAATTTATCCTAAAAAAATGACACTAAAAGAATTAATTGCAGTTAGTAACATCATAAACACTAGTCTAAGTTGAATTTATGATGATAGAACTACAAATTGGGTTAATTACATATAACTTTCACAGCTCATTTGGAAAAGTATCTAAAGATGTTAACACTATTAATTTTACTTGTGTCACTAACTTTGTTAATTATGGTGAAATAACTTAATAACTCGATAAGATAACATGAAAACAATTCTTGTATAACATGTCATTGTGGTTTTAAAGATTTGGATGTTTAACGGCGTTAATTAACACCATTAAGTTAAGGGACTAAAATAAAAATCCGTTCAAAGTATTAAAAACAAAAACCAAAATCTGTTCAAAATATAGGGATCTTAACCAAAATTTGTCAAAAATGTATGGACATTTTTAAACTATAGGGACTAACAACTTTTTAAACAGAGTGAACTTGAGGGACTAAAACCACTACCTTCAAAATTTAGGGGTCAAAACCCAAATTAGGGTAAATTATAGGAATAAAAAATAAGTTTAACCTAATATTTTTCTTTAAATGGAATCTATTATTACTGAAAATTAAAGCGCAATATAAAAATATTTTGCTCATTACTTGAAAATAAGAGGAGGTCCATTAAAATTGAATTCGTGACTATTAAAACTTAGAAATTGGTTTGAAAATATCTTAAACTCATACAAATAAATTAAATTGTCAAAGTCTTATGGTTTTTGTGGTTCATAGAAATATTATTAAGAATATAATAGTTGAGAATGGGATGTAACATAATAAAAATTACATGAATCTATTTAGTATGATACTCAAAGAATTTGAAAATGGGAACGAAAATATCTAGAAAATGCCTTTTGAGTGGAGTTCAGAGATCTCAAAAAGTTCACATGAATAAGTAGAAGTACATATGAGGGACAAGGTATGAATTTGACATTTCTGTTATGAATATTACAATATCATCAAGCATGGATGTCCATAACATTTGTCTTTTGAAATTCTACACTTAAAGCTATATTGGATGTTCATAACCAAATAGACTCTTAGGATTCTATTTTATGATTAAAGACTATTGTTGGTTTAAAACACAAACGAGAAGAACAGAAGTGGCACTGTGATTGATTCGAGTCACGTCCAAGGACACTATCCTTGAGAGATATTCCACAAGCCCTCTGGATTTAGGTAGCGGCACTCCCCAGGATAAAACGAATCCTTCCTGTGGGACGATAGGGAAGCAAGAACTGGCGGAAGGAATAAACTCAGGAGAAAACGAGAGGGCGAGAGAGAAACTGGCAGAAGGGATTTTGCATGCATTTTGTCAACCAAGACCCCTCGTATGTATAGACACTGACTGGACACCGAAGGCATGGACATGTTCGGAGAGGCCGCCGGTCACAAAGCGAGAAGGCATGGAACGTTTCATCCTACACCTTTTACCGTTGGCAACGGTCAAAATCCAGGCATATAGGGTTTAAAGGTTTCGGTTGTTGAAAAACAAGCTTTTCCGTGTAAGCCAAAAATTATAATTAATTTTCATGATAAGAAAAATTTATTTAGGATTTCTAAAATAAATTTTTGCAAAAAGCCCGTCATCGCATTTTATCGCATGCGCAGGGGGGAATCGTCAATTTTCAACTGTGTTTGCCTCCTGATGGCCTATTGTTGTGTGCGCGAGGCCCACCTTCCTCTTATCCCTTTTACCTCACCATAACTAAAGGATAACTTTTATACCCTTAGTTTTCCTCTCACCAAAGCAATGTGGGACTTCCTTTATTTGACACACTACTATTTTTTTTCCAACAATCCCCCACATGTGTCAAATAAAGCACCACTTAGCTAAGTTTTACTAGGATATAACCATTATGTTTAGTGGTCATTTTTGACTTTGAACTAAACCTAGACCAATAATACATAGCTCACAGAGATAACAGTTGTCCTACAGACATTGAACCGATAATCTCTTTGTTGTGTTTTAGAGGTATTAAGAGTTTGATTATACCCCCACATTTCCGCTGTTAAATGATGGTTTTACATGTTAAATCGGTCGTGCGCGTGTCCTGGCGCATAACGAATGCTTTAGAGATTTCGCCACGATTTTATGGGAGTGGCCTCACTCCACATTCGTAGAGGTGATTTCGTTAAGTGTACCTGCACTGAGTACACCATCCCATAAGATTATGAAATCATTAAGATCATTGGCCCATCCCTCAAAACATGCATTCTAGCACTTTCTCATGTCACAGGAAGGGACCAATAATTTTCTTTAGTGCTAGCAGAACTAACAAACAACTTGTTCTTACCCATTGAACCTTCTTCACGGGATCACTGATCACAAAGGTTGGGTTACCATTGTTGTCGTTTTCAAGTTGGCCTTAGTCCCATTCCCCTCGATATTTCTAATATTTGTTTTCTCCCTAAGGGTTTTGTAAACGGATCCACTAGGTTCATTTTTGACCTCACTAAATAGATTGAGATCACCTCGTCTTTTAGCAGCTGCCTTATAATATTGTGTATCAATCGAATATGTCTGTTTTTACCGTTAAAGGTTTTATTCTTGGCTATGGCTATTGCAGACTGATTATCACAATGTAAAGATATTGATGGTGTTGGCTTGTCACCCAACGGAATGTTTGCTAAGAAGTTTTTCAACCAATCAGCTTTAGATCTTACCAGTTCCATAGCAATGAACTCAGAATCCCTTGAGGATTTTGAGATAATAGTTTGCTTGGCTGACTTCCATGTGAATGCTCCACCACCAAGAGTAAATACATAGCCACTAGTGGATTTTGTCTCTTCTGAGTCTGAGACCCAATTAGCATCACTATACCCTTCTAGTACAGCGGGAAATCCACTATATAGTATCCCATAATTAATGGTACCTCTCAGATATTTTAGTAGTCTTGCTAAGGCCTTCCAATGATCACTGCTTGGACAATGTGTATATCTACTCAATCTGCATACTGCATATGCAATATCTGGCCTTCTATAGTTCATTAAATGCAACAGACTTCCGATAATCTGTGCATATTTAGATTGAGCAACTCGATCTCCTTTATGTTTCTTTAAATGTACACTGGCATCATAAGGAGTACTTACTGGAGATTCATTAAAGTATTCAAACTTTCTCATTATTTTTTCAACATAATGTTCTTAAGAAAGTACGATACCAAACTCATTCCTTATGATTTTGATCCCTAGGATCACTTTTGCTTCACCCAGATCTTTCATATCGAAATTTGAAGCAAGAAAACTCTTTGTGTCAAGTATAATATTCATGCAAGTACCAAATATAAGAATATCATCCACATATAGACAAATAATTACACTATCATTGTCAACAGTTTTGGTATAAACACATCTCTCTACTTCTACAGTAAAGAATCCACCACTTAGTAATACTTGATCTAATTTTTCATGCCCTTGTTTAGGTGTCTGTTTTAAGCCATATAGAGATTTTACTAACTTGCAAACTTTATTTTCTTGTCCAAGAGTAACGCACCCTTCGGGTTGTGACATATATATTTCCTCTTCTAGATCACCATTTAAGAAGGCTGTTTTAACATCCATTTGGTGAATATGGAGCTTATAAATGGATGCTAATGCAATAAGGATTCTTACAGAAGATATTCTAGTCACAGGGGAAAAGGTATCAAAGTAATCAACATTCTCCTTTTGTGTGAAACCTTTAGCTACTAATCTAGCCTTATACTTATCAATAGATCCATCGGGAAAATATTTTTTCCTAAATACCCATTTGCAACCAATAGGTTTTGCTCCTGGAGGTAAATCTACCAACACCCATGTTTTATTCTGATTCAAAGAATCTATTTCAGATTTAATTGCTTCTTTCCAAGATTCTGCATCTGGAGAAGAAATAGCTTCATAAAAATTCTTAGGTTCATTCTCAACTAAGTATGTATAAAAATCATTTCCAAAAGTTGTCTCTTTCCTTTGCCTTTTACTTCTCCTTAAATTTTCCATTGAGTACTCATCAGAATTTTGTTGAGGAGAAAAAAAAGAATTTTCAATAATTTTAGGAGTATACTCAACCTTTAAAGGAAAAACATTTTCAAAAAATTCTGCATCTTTTGTTTCAATGATTGTATTTGGATTCAAAACTTCACTTTTCAAAACTAAAAATCGATAAGCAGCACTTTGTTGAGCATATCCAATAAACATACAATCTACAGTTTTGGATCCTATTTTGCTCCTCTTTGGATCAGGTAATAACACTTTAGCAAAACACCCCCACACTTTCAAATATTTAAAGTTTGGTATAAATCCTTTCCAAAGCTCATATGGTGTCTTATTCATTTTCTTATGAGGTACCCTATTTAATAAAAAGCACACAGATAGTAAGGCTTCACCCCATAGGTTATCAGGTGCACCAGAACTAACTAGTAATACATTCATCATTTCTTTTAATGTTCTATTTTTTCTTTCTGCCAGACCATTAGATTCAGGAGAATAGGGAGGGCTTACTTCGTGTATAATACCTTCTTTTTCACTGTAATCATCTAGTAGTAGATATTCCCCTCCTCTATCAAATCTAACTCGCTTAATCTTCCTATCTAATTGGTTCTTTACTTCTGCCTTATGCACTCTAAATTTATCAAAAGCTTCATCTTTATTTCTTAACAGATAAACCTTAGTATATCCAGAAAAATTATCAATGAAAGTGATATAATATCTCTTACCACCTCTAGTTTCAGTTTTTTTTAAATCTCCTACATCAATGTGTATTAAATTTAAGAGCTCTGTTTGTCTTTGTACAGAATGATGAGGTTTATTTGTTAGTTTAGTTTCTACACATACTTCGCATTTATTATGCATATCATTTTTACTTCCAGAAATAAAACCTAGATCTTGCATTTTCTTTATGTATGATTTATTAATATGTCCTAATCTGGCATGCCATATATCAAAAGAATCAACAATATATGCAGAAGAAGATGCATTATTATTATTGTCATCAACACTTAATACAAACAGTCCTTGATTACAATAACCCTTCCCAATAAGAACATTATTCCTAGTCATGACAATTTTGTCAGACTCAAAAGATACCCTAACCCCAGCCTTTCCAAGTAGTGCCATAGAGGCCAAATTTGCTCTGATTTCATAGGCGTACAGAACATCATTAAGTACCAAGGTCTTTCCAGATGTGAGCTTTAGTTCAACTTTTCCTTTCCTTTGAACTTTTGCAATTCGAGAGTCAGCAAGATAAATATGATCTTCTCCTTCTTCAAAGGAGGTGAACATTCCTTTGTCTGCACATATGTGCTTGGTAGTCCCGGAGTCTACCACCCATTTCTTCACATCAGAGCTAATAAGGGCTTGAGAAACTACAACAGCAACAACATCATCACTGCTTTCATCTCTTTCAACCAAATTTACCTTTGGTTTCGGAGGAATATCACTTTTTGCCTTTGCCCTTTTCCTGCATGTAACAACATAGTGACCTAGCTTTCCACAAACATAACAACAACCCTTTTTCTTGAACTTAGGGTTAGTCTCTTTGGGTTTGTAATTAGACTTTCTATTTTTGCTCTGAGAATCGTACCTTTTATTACGCTGCTTTGCTTCCACCAGATTCGCTTTGACAACCATCTGTTTTCCCTTTGCTGCCTGAATTGCCTTTCTGTTGGTGTCTTGTATAATAATGTGCGTGATAAGATCTGATACTGATAATTGCTTCTGCTTGTGTTTCAACTGCTGCCTATAGTCATTCCATGATTCAGGAAGTTTCTTAATTAGGACCCCAGCCACGAACTCATCTAGTAGATTGATCTTTTCAGCCCAGAGTTCCTCTAACAGTTTGTGATACTCATTGATTTTCAGTTTGATATCTTTATCATTTGCCATTTCCCACTTGTAAAAATTTTCGACTACGAATTTTTTTTTGCTTGCATCCACAGCGGTGTATTTTAGGACCAGAGATTGCCATATCTTATTTGATCAGAGATTGACATATCTTATTTGCTTCCTTATATATGCAGTACACATCAAACGTATCGTTAGACAAAGTAGTGAGAAGAGTGTGCCTACAAACCTTATTAGCATATCCCCATTGATCCTTCTGTGCTTGCTCTGCATCTGCTGTAGGTTCATATTGTTCCAAGGCAGTAGCCACTCCATGCATGTCAAGGGTGGCATAAACTCACTCCTACCAACATCTAAAGTTCTTGCCATCAAACACGTCGATCTTGGACGTATCAGGGAACGGCTTGGGAAGTGGCATGGCCATCGGTATAGCATGCACAGACGGCACGTTGGACTCGTTTGCATCAGCACTCTGTGAATCCATAGCAGAGATTATCTCTCAAGATTGTTGGTGTAAAATACGAACGGGAAGAACAAAAGCGGCACTGTGATTGATTTGAGTCGCGTCCAAAGACACTATCCTTGAGAGATATTCCTCTGGATTTAGGTAGCGGCACTCCCCAGGATAAAACGAATCCTTCCTGCGGGACGCTAGGGAAGCAAGAACTGGCAGAAGGAATAAACTCAGGAGAAAATGAGAGGGCGAGAGAGAAACTGGCAGAAGGGATTTTGCATGCATTCTGTTCGACCAGGACCCCTCGTAT
The DNA here is from genome assembly GCA_006871305.1 of Vachellia collinsii. Taxonomy (NCBI): domain Eukaryota; kingdom Viridiplantae; phylum Streptophyta; class Magnoliopsida; order Fabales; family Fabaceae; genus Vachellia; species Vachellia collinsii. Next base: position 381 of record QFDD01000152.1, on the reverse strand, counting down.
ATATAGACACTGACTGGACACCGAAGGCATGGACATGTCTGGAGGCAAAGGTCAAAATCCGGGCATGTAGGGTTCAAAGGTTTCGGTTGTTGAAAAACAAGCTTTTCCGTGTAAGCCAAAAATTATAATTAATTTTCATGATAAGAAAAATTTATTTAGGATTTCTAAAATAATTTTTTGTAAAAAGTCCATCATCGCATACGCGGGGGGGGGGGGGGGGAGCGAATCGTCAGTTTTCAACTGCGTTTGCCTTTTGATGGCTTGTTGTTGTGTGCGCGAGACCCACCTTCCTCTTATCCCTTTTACCTCACCATAACTAAAGGATAACTTATATACCCTTAGTTTTCCTCTCACCAAAGCAATGTGGGACTTTCTTTATTT
>QFDD01000151.1:0-65042 GCA_006871305.1 Vachellia collinsii | reverse complement strand
AGATGTTTAAAATTAGCAATTTTATTACAAAAGTTTATAGTTTATAGACAAAAAGGTGTACTATCCTTTGCCACATACAAGAATACATACTTTAAAAATACTGCCATAAGTATGGTTTCAAAGGTCCCAACAATATCGTAAAAAGAGCATATTCTTAATTTCTGTTCCTTTCACTAAATATTTATATATTATGAATCGATTGTGCAGTGAATGTACCATATGACATTAATATTATGCAACTCTTCTGCTTTTAGACATCACAATTATGCACAACGTTAATTTTAATTCTTTTCATATTAATTGTGTGTATTTTATATAGAAAGTCTATTTATTTATTTATTTGTATTTTTAACTTCAACTAAGTCGTGGTATTTTTCTCCGAACAGGTTGATAAAATACTCATATAAGAGGAGATATTTAGAAACAGTTTTTCTCACAATGGAGTGAGATTTATAGGTCGACTTCCTAGTCAAGCACGCCTTGTACCTGCAAATGGGAGATGTAAATAATGAAATGAAAATTAAAAAAGACCATAGACTTTTTGAGATGTCTGTTTGTGACGGCACAATGTTCCACGCAAGCAAGCTTCTTCCTACCAACGTTCACTATCATAAAATGAAGCAATGCCACGAAAATAAAAAAAAAATGAAATCCAAAGTGTGAAATTATATTTCATAAAAAGACAAAGCTTGATGTTATCACTAAACGTATTTTTTGGGGTATCGATACCACTTGTAGGGTTAAACCTTTTCCTTATCACTTGGAAATTTTCTTTCTCTTTCAATTTGCTGCACCATCAACTTGATTTTAATATTTGAAAAGTCAACCACACCATGTGCCTACCCTTTAATTTGAGGTGAATGACTAGATACATTATTGTTAAACTCATGAATTAACTCTATGAATTTACTATTTTTATGTTTTTAGCTTACAAAATCTTCAATATAATCTTTTAAAAATAGAAATGAGCCGTTTTAAAGGAAAAAAAAAAGGTTACCATTTTGTTATTTTGACAGCCACAATTATACAAATTAAACTTTTCAACCTAGGATTAATTTTTTTATAAAAGAAGAATTATGAAAACTGAAAAGTAATCATGTGGACTCCTTGCGTACAATCAATTTTTTTTAAGCTTCACAATTATTCTAATATTTATTTAATTTTAATTTACTCCATTGTTTTACTTCAGAAGTCCTATTTTTCAATAAGATATTAGGAAAAGAGCTTTTATTTTTGGCTTCTCACAATTAAATTTTAAATAGTAAGATATTAAGAAAGTTATAGTAGGAAATCAAATAAATATTAGATATTTTATTCTAGGGTTAAGGTGTACAAATACCCATAAAGTTATACCAAATATGCACCTAGCACCATACATTTTTTTGAGTATAAAAGTAATTATAAATCTTTAAAAAGAAGGCAAAAGTAACAACTGTGTTAGTAACACCAAACATCACTCACTTTTTTGTGGGCCCACACTATTTGAAAAAAATAAAAATGCCTAATTTGAAATTTCCATGAAAGCCCTTGCAGCCCTAATCTCTTTCTTGCTTCCCTCAGTCCTCACAGTCGACCTTATCTTCCTCTCTCCAACTCCAAATTTCCTTATGCCGACAGCGGCGGCAACATCCTCCCTCCTCTGAGTCATCACAACGTGGCGAGAGAAGCATGGCATCTTTGTCTTCTTCATTGTCTCGACTTCTTCTTCCATAACGGCAAGATCGACGGCATGGTGGAGAGTACAAGAGGCGGCGAGATCGAGTGACTTGGCTTCTTCCTTGGTGGTGAGACCCACATTCAACTTGTCTTCTTCTTCTTCTTTTTTTTAATTTTAAATTTTTCATTCAAATTCAAACCTGATTCCTATCTCATGTCCAACTCTCAGACTTTATTTACTCATCATAATTATCTACCCGATGCTTATTTTGATAAATTCATAACGATTAAAATATACAGTCAATACCTTGAATTGACTACAGACTTATAAAATTATACATATTGATTTCAATGAATAATGTGTATAAATACCTATAAACTTTTACTAAAAAAGCATCCAATATCATCATATACTTTTTCAAGGTGCAAAAAATTATACATTGATTTCAATGACTAAGGTGTATAAATACTCAAACTTTTACCAAAAAACCATCCAGTATCATATACTTTTTAAAGGTGTAAAAATACCCACGAATATTAAAAATGGGAGCCAAAATGTCATGGGAATACTCACAAACTTTTACCAAAAGTGCATTTAGGACTATATATTTTTCAAAGGTAAAAAAATACCCATGAGTAAAAATGTCATGATCATTAAATATAATATAATATTATTAAATATATATATATGCAAAAATAGGGTGGTCCCACCCAAAAAGTAGTGGTGTTAGGTTATATTTAATGTTTTGAGCATTTTTTACCCCTATTTTAAATGTTTATGGGTATTTTTGCTCTCTCGAAAAGCTATGGTGCTAGATGCACTTTTGATAAAAGTTCATTGTTATTTTTGCTCTCATTTTGAATATTGGTGGTTATTTTGCACCTTTGAAAATATATGGTGCTGGATGCTCTTTTGGTAAAAAATTATGAGTATTTTTATACCTTGAGCCTTGATTTCAATGCAAGTAAATTATAGCCAAGCATTCTATAGATGCTAGAATTCTATATCCATCAAACTTTAAATGTTCAATACCCTCAAGTATTTTTTTTCAGATGTATCTAGCATTATAACGTATTTTGTTATGCATTTAGCACGCTAAATTATTTTTTCAAATACGTGCAATACTTTAAAGTATTTTTTGATACATTCATTCTGAAATATTTTTTTTTAAGTGCATCTGGTACTCTAAAACATTTTTTTAGTGTATCTAGCACCACAGTACAAAAAATAATTTTTTGGTGCTTCGAGTGAAAAATTTTAAGGGACGAAGCTTCTCCTCAAGAACATACATTTTGGGTTATTTTATGACTTGACTATAAATAAAATAATGCAACCAAAAATTATCTTCAAATACTATGTGACAACAAATATAATTCATTCAACACGCTAAATTAATTTTTTTAGTTGAATTCCTTATAATCTTATAACAAAAGATGTCCTTTTGCGCAACTCCACTGTTTGTTAGTTTGACTTGATTTGGAATTGGAGAAGTATAAGATGACGTGTGTTAACTGCTCAATGCACATGACTTGCTTGAATTTTATGAGTTTGATATGCTAGACATGGCAAAACGTTCTTCCTTTGTTTTCCTCCTCTTACTTCATTGCTTCATGGCCTCCCTTGTTTGGACTGATACAAACAGTAGTACTGATAAATCTGCACTTCTTGCCTTTAAGTCATTTGTTACTACTAACAATTTCTTAGTTAATTGGTCTGTCTCTTCTTCTCCATGCAATTGGATTGGTGTCACATGCAATATTCATCATAGGAGAGTCCAATCCTTGAAGCTTGTTGGCATGGAACTTAAGGGCATCATATCTCCACATCTAGGAAATCTCTCATTTCTTATTGAATTTGATCTTAGTGAGAACAATTTTTATGGTCAAATACCAAAAGAGTTATTTCAATTGCGTAGATTGAAACTATTTAACTTGAGCTACAATGACTTTCATGGGCAAGTTCCAACATGGATAGGAGATTTATCTTCACTTGTGCAACTAAATCTTCAAAATAATAATCTTAATGGATTTATTCCTCTATCTCTATTTAACATGTCAAGGTTGGAGATCTTAGATTGGAATAATAATTTCATTGAAGGTACGATTCCATTAGAGGTGGGCAAACTTGAACGGTTGAAGATTTTACGACTTAGTAGTAACAAACTTTCAGGAATCATTCCCTTAACAATTTTCAACTTATCTTCGCTTGAGTTATTGAGTTTGTCTTATAACAGTTTGTCAGGTATGTTTTAGATTATCTTCATTTGTCTTCATTATAAACTAGTGTACATGGTTCGCATGATCTTATACTTGAGGAATAATAATTTCATTGAAGGGACCATTCCATTAGATGGGCAAATTTGAACTGTTGAACATTTTACTACTTAATGCCAACAAACTTTCAGGAACCATTCCTAGAACAGTTTTCAATTTATCTTCATTGGAAATGTTGGGTTTGCCTCTTAATAGCTTGTCAAGTATGCTTTGAATTATTTTCATCATGTAAATATCTCTGTTTTAATTTTGGCTTAATCTTTTAAATCTTGTTATTTTTGGTATTTTACGATTTTCATCGTAGTTTTTTCAAGCATTTTTATTCTTTTGAAAAGGGAAAAAAATCATTTGTGTTCCAGGTTTTGAAAAGGTTTATATAGTCACACCATAGGGGAAACAAAGGAAGACTGTAATAATATTAATTGAAAGGGTTGAACCATATGTCATCTAACGGTTCATCATATATCAATCTTTGAAATAAATGTCTATTATTCTGTCATAAAAAAAAAATTGAAGGGTTTTTTCAAATTGATTAAGCATTACAACGAATAAATCTGGAACATTTAATTTTGATTCAATAACATAAATTTTATAATTTATAAGTAATTATAATTGTTAAAAAAGTTTGGAGAGTTAACAAAAAACCTTTTTGGAGAGTCTCCCAACAAACATTTGTTTGAATAATCATCTCTTAACTAAACATAACCGGTTGATTTAATCTAAAGTAACAAGTCCATTCGAATTAAAAGAGTTATATCTTTTTTTTTAAAAAAAATAATTGTAGTTCTTGTTCTGTTTTATCATTTATAATATATTTTTGTTATTCCTAAAAAATGTGCAAGTCTTATTACATGTGTTTTTTAAAAATATAATTTATCTTGTGATACACAATAAATTTTTACTAATTAACATTACTTTCTTTCCCACCACATAATATTTGAAGGAGCTATTCCAAATGAGATTGGCGATCTTTCACAACTAAAGAAGTTGTATCTTAGAGTGAATCAACTTGATGGTTCCATACCATTTTCATTATTTAACATGTCAATGCTACAAGACTTGGAAGTGGGAATAAATAATTTATCTGGTGGTCTTCCAATAAATGTGTGTTTTGGGCTTCCAAAGCTTAAAATATTTTATGTGAATGGAAATAATTTGTCTGGTGAAATACCCTCCATTTGGCATCAATGCAAGGGATTAGTAGAGTTACAATTAGTTCATAACAAATTCATTGGAGGAAACATACCAAGTGATATTGAAAGTTTGACCAACCTCTGGAGGCTATTTCTTAGCAACAACAACTTGCAAGGTAGGAGTTTTAATTATATGATTGTCTTAGCAACGTGATGCCTTTTATAAATGCCAAAAAGAATGAACATGGCATGGAATATAAATAAATTTGGAAGGAGATTTTGTTTCCCATCATTTAGTTGGAATTTCTATATAATTTTCACATACATGTAAAGGTGGGCCATAAGCTGCTTAAAAAAATCTCCAAAAGTGAAATAAAATATTGAATTATTAGATAAGGAATTATTAGATAAGGATGTTGAAAAAATTAGTTGGATCCACGCAATTTCTTAGCTCATTGGTCCTACGACATTTTGGCATACATGTTTTGGAGGGAATATGGACTTGTTTCAATTTTCTTTTTAATTTTTATTATATTTTTATAAATTTTTTGTTAATATTAGTCTAACAAGACTGATACAACGGTTCATTATCAGTTTTTGAAAAAGAAAATGCTTATTATTATGTTATTTAAAAGTTTTTGAACAGAAAATTTTAGTTAGAACAATCTAAATTATATGAGTTTCATTATTTATTATTAATTTTGGTTTATCATTGTGCAATCCCAAATTTTGCTTAGTGCTTGGTACGGAACATGCTAAACTAAGCTATACCAATACCAATACCAATCTCAACCCCTCAGTACCCAACGGAACCTAATTTTTGGACCTAACCTTGGTCCAAATGAATTTTTAACTCATGGTAGCGAAATTGCAACTTTTTCTTCATTTCTTTGGAATTAAAGTCAATAATTAATTCCAAAAAATTTCCCAAATATTTTATGTCCAACTAAATTTACCACAAAAATCATTTTCCTCACAAAAGATCTTTTCTAAAATTTTCAGATAAAAAATCACCCTCCAACTAATTTTTTTGGTTAATTTTTAGGTAAACACCTCTAAGTCCCCAAAAATTCGTTTTGAACTTGTTTATTTCACCTTTTTAGGAAATTAATATCTTCAAAAACTCTCTAAATTCCTAAAATAGAAATTTATAATTTTTCTCTAATTTTATAGGACTTTGCATAATTTAAATTATGCATTGACTAAATCTTTTAAACTTCACTTGAAAATAGGTGTTTGAAAATTGGCCTTTCAACCTAAAAAACACTTTTCGAAGCATTTTTACCTTGAATGATTCCACTGGTCCTATAATTACAGGTAAATGTTTTTTCCATTGGTCCTTTTGCCATTTTTCATCAATTCATCAGACTTTCTGGATTTCCAGGTAAACGTTTCATAATTACACTTACTATTTTGAAATTACACTCACTACCAAAAAATATGAAATTAGCCATGGAATTAACGACAAAATTTTGGTTTGCCACGGAATTTGCCATGGAGATTTTTCTGACGGAATTCCCGATTTTCCGTGGCTAATTCCGTCAGAAATTCAATGGCTTTTTGTAGTGACTCTTGACTTTGCACATTTAATTATTCCTATGAGTCTTAAAATAATTTATAAGCCCTTTGTCGCATAAAATGCTCTATGGATCCACTTCCAGCTCTAGCACTATTTATAAATTTATAATATTTATTTACACTTTATATTCTAAACTTTCAATAATTAGAACTTGGTCCTTGTACATTTTCCGCCTTCCTTCTCTATCACATCCCATTTCATTCCTTACATTTGAGTTTCCAATTCCCTTTCATTTTTGCCCTTGGAATTTTCCCACAGTCTCTAAAAATATATATGCTTTAGCCCCCAAAAAGAAATTAAAGTGAGACTATGTTTTTTCCCCGCATCTCGTTCATACAATAGGACTTATAGATAACTATAATTTCTTAATTTATGAACGGATGGGACCACTTGATATTAATATCTAAACATTATTTATGTTTTGATAACTATAGTTTGCCTAGGAATCATTCCAAATGAGATTGGAAATTTAATGAATCTCCAAGATCTATCTCTTCGCGACAACAATTTGTAAGGTAAGAATTTTAATCATATATATGATTGTGTTAGACTATGTGTATTTTTGTTTTTGTCTTGACCAAAAAAAGAATTTTAAAATGATATTTTTCTTTTGATTTTAAGGAAATTCATAAAAGGAGAAATTAGATTATTTTGGATCAGTAAAAAGACTTCATGGCCAATCAATATTTGATGTGGCTTAGTAATTATGAAATTAAAACTTTTCCGTAATAGTAATTAAATATCCTTAAAAAGAGAAATAAAATAATTTTGGATCATCAAAAAGTAGTGAGCCACGGAAGAACTTTAAAGCCTATTAATAATTAGTTTTGTAGATAAATTCTTCTGTACGTCCCTCTTTATCTACTTGTGTACTTTTATGATGTATGTGGTAAAACACGATGACTTTTTTGTTTTATCTGTTTCTTATTAAGTTTAAAAATAAATTTTTATATTCTGGTTAGGAATAAGTATTACTTGAAAGCATATATGTTAAATAAAAATTAAAATGCTACTCAATAAACACTAGTTATAATTCCTCAAATAATTTATAAACCCTTTGTCGCATAAAATGTTCTTTAGATCCATTTCTAGCTTTGGTACTGTTTATAATTTTATAATATTTATTTACACTCTAGGTTTTAAACTTTCAATAATTAGAATTTGGCCTTTGTACACTTTTCACCTTTCTTATCTATCTCATCCCCCTTCATTCCTTATATTTGAGTTCCCAATTCCCTTTTATTTTACCCTTGGAATTTTCCTAGAGTCTCTAAATATATAGATGCTTTAGCCCCAAAAGAATTAAAGTGAGATTTTTTTTTCCCGCCATCTCGTTTATACAATGGGACTTATCGATAACTAGAATTTCTTACTTTGTGAACTGATAGACCACTTGATATTAATATCTTAACATTATTTATGTTTTGATTACTATAATTTGCCCGTGAATCATTCTAAATGAGATTGCAAATTTGATGAACCTCCAAAGCCTATATCTTTACACCAACAATTTGCAAGGTAAGAATTTTAATCACATATATGATTGTATTTGACTATGTGTATCTTTTTTTGTCTCTGTTGAAAAAAAAATTTTAAAATGATATTTTTCTTTTGATTTTAAGGAAATCCGTAAAAAGAGAAATTAGATGATTTTGGATCATTAAAAAGACTTAATGGCCAGTCAATATTTGATGTGGTGTAGTAATTATGAAATTAAAACTTTGCGTAATAGTAATTAAATATCCTTAAAAGGAGAACTTAATAATTTTGGTTCATTAAAAAGTAGTAAGCCGCGAAAGAACTTTAAAGCCTATTAATGATTATTTTTGTAGATAAATTCTTCTGTACGTCCCTGTTTATCTACTTATGTACTTTTAATAAGGTTCATGTTTATGATGTATGTGGCTAAACACGATGACTTTTTTGTTTATCTGTTTCATATTAAGTTTAAAAATAACTTCTTTATATTCTGGATAAGAATAAGTATTACTTGAAAATAAAAATTAAAATGCTACTCAATAAACACTAGTTATAATTCTTAAAATAATTTATAAGCCCTTTGTCCCGTAAAATGTTCTTTGGATCCATTTCCAGCTTTGGTACTATTATAATTTTATAATATTTAGTTACACTTTAGATTTTAAACTTTCAAAATTTGGTCCTTGTACACTTTCTGCCTTCCTTCTCTATCTCATTCCCTTTCATTTTTTCCCAAGCCCCATAAAAAAAATTAAAGTGAGTTTTTTTTCCGTCAATCCTTCATACAATGGGATTTATTGATAACTATAATTTCTTAATTTATGAATGGATAGGACCACTTGATATTAATATCTTAACATTATTTATGTTTTGATAATTATAATTTGACCTGGAATCATTCCAAGTGAGATTGGAAATTTGATGAACCTGAAAATCCTGTCTCTTGATAACAACAATTTGCAAGGTAAGAATTTTAATCATCTATATGATTGTATTAGACTATGTGTATTTTTGTTTTTGTTGGAAAAAAGAATTTTAAAATGATATTTTTCTTTTGATTTTAAGGAAATCCATAAAAAGAGAAATTAGATGATTTTGGATCATTAAAAATACTTTATGGCCAATCAATATTTGATGTGGCATAGTAATTATGAAATTAAAACTTTGCCGTAATACTAATAAAATATCCTTAAAAAGAGAAATAAAATGATTTTGGATCATTAAAAAGTAGTGAGCCATGGAAGAACTTTAAAGCCTACTAAGAATTGTTTTTTGTAGATAAATCTTCTGTACATCCCTGTTTATTTACTTATGTACTTTTAAGAAGGTTCATGTTTATGATGTATGTGGCTAAACACGATGACTTTTTTTTTTAATCTGTTTCATATTAAGTTTAAAAATAATTTTTTATGTTCTGGATAGGAATAAGTATTACTTGAAATAAAAATTAAAATGCTACTCAATAAACACTAGTTATAATTCTTAAAATAATTTATAAGCCAATAAAATATTCTTTGGATCTATTTCCAACTCTGGTACTACTATAATTTTATAATATTTAGTTACACTTTAGATTTTAAACTTTCAATAATTAGAATTTCGTCTTTGTACATTTTTCACCTTCCTCCTCCATCTCATCCCCTTTCATTCCTTACATTTAAGTTCACAATTCCCTTTCATTTTTTTCCCTTGGAACTTTCCCAGAGTCTCTAAAAATATATATGTTTTAGCCCCAAAAAAAATTAAAGTGGGATTTTGTTTTTTTTTTACCACCATCTCGTGCATACAATGGAACTTATACATAACTATAATTTCTTAATTTATGAACTATGGGACCATTTAATATTAATATCTTAACATCATTAATGTTTTGATAACTATAATTTGCTCAGAAATCATTCCAAATGAGATTAGAAATTTGGCGAACCTCCAAGACCTATATCTTTACAAGAACAATTTGCAATGTAAGAATTTTAATCATATATATGATTGTATTAGACTATGTGTATTTTTGTTTTTGTCTCGACTGAAAAAATAATTTTCAAATGATATTTTCTTTTGATTTTAAGGAAATCCATAAAAAGAGAAATTACATGATTTTGTATCATTAAAAAGACTTTATGGCCAATCAATATTTGATGTGGCGTAGTAATTATGAAATTAAAAATTTTCCGTAATAGTAAATAAATATCCTTAAAAAGAGAAATAACATAATTTTGGATCATTAAAAAGTAATGAGCTACGGAAGAATTTTAAAGCCTATTAATAATTGTTTTTGAAGATAAATTCTTCTGTACGTCCTTGTTTATCTACTTATATACTTTTAATAATGTTTATGTTTATGATGTATGTGGCTAAACACGATGACTTTTTTTTTTATCTGTTTCATATTAAGTTTATAAATAATTTTTTATATTATGGATAGGAATAATTATTACTAGAAAATATATATTAAATAAAAATTAAAATGCTACTCAATAAACACTAGTTGAATCATATTTGAGCTCAAACTGGTTTTTTTTCAAAAAAAGATCAAACTATTTTTTAATAGTTAGTCAAATAATTGAATTGCCTGGTTTTAATTCATTTATGTTTATAGTGAAATTGTTCAATAAAAATTCTCTATGAAATTAAATTAAGCTTTTCTAATTAAGAAATCACATAATAATTTTTTAATAATTATTTAGCAATTATGTGTAACCCTTTTTTCCCCAAATTAGCAAAGTGTACTTAATAACTTCTCATTAAAGTTGTATCAAAATGAGATAAAGTGCTGAAAAAGTAGTTTGTTGCTTTATATCTCGCATGATTAAGTAGCAATGCACATAATATATAGGATTAAAGTGTAAATTTGTCTTACAAATTTTTTATCATGATCAATATTGGTTTAAAGTGTTGCTTTGGGTTCGGGCAAAAAAAAAGTGTTGCTTTGGGTTCAATTTTGCCTTGAAAAAGTTTTGAAAATTAGCAATATCACTTGTGATGACTATTAAAAATGTTTTTTAACATTAACTTTTTAGTTTGAACAATATAAATTATATATTAATTTTATAATTTATAATTAATTTTAGTTTATTATTATGCAATCTCAAATATTGCTTGGTGTCTCGGACCAAACATGCTAAACTAGGCTATAGAAGTGTTGATGCGAATCTCATCTATCTCAGTATCTTTTATCAAAAAGAGGCTAATTTTTTGGCCCAAATTTGATCCAAAAAAATTTTAAACTCACGGTGGGGACATTACAACTTTTTCTCTATTTCATTGGAATTAAAGTACATAATTAATCCCCAAATAATGTACATCCACATAAATTTACCGAAAAAATCATTTTCCTCATAAAAGAGCTTTTCTAAAATTTTTAGATAAAAATTACTCTCTAACTATTTTTCGGTTAATTTTTAGTAAACACCTCTTAGTTCTAAAAAATTCATTTTAAATTTGCTTATTCCACTTTTTTAGAAATTAATATCTTTACAAACTCTCTTAATTCCTAAAATAGAAATTTATAATTTTTCTCTAATTTATAGGACTTTGCATAATTTTAAAGTTATGCATTGACTACGTTTCTTAAACTTTACTTGAAAATGAGCTTTTCAGCCTAAACTCATTTTGAGGCATTTTACCTTAAATGATTCCACATGGCTTCAAAAATATCTTTGAAGTCTCATTTCTAATATTTTGTGATTTTTTTTTCAATTAACTCATTTTGAGGCATTTTACCTTAAATGATTCCACATGGCTTCAAAAATATCTTCGAAGTCTCATTTCTAATATTTTGTGATTTTTTTTTTTTCAATTCATGGGATTTTCCAGTAAACTTTTCATAATCACACTTACTATCCTGAAATTTTCAAAAATTTCAATCTTGACCTCAACATATTTAGCCATTCATTGAGTATGAAAATAATTTATAAGCCTTTTGTAGCTTAAAATGTTCCATGGATCCATTTCCAGTTTTTGGGTACCATCTATAATAAAATAAATTTAAATTTTTATTTCATCAAAGTTGTGCACATTTAGTGGGGCTTAAGACTTAAGTATAGCTAGTGATTTAAAGTTAAAAACTAACAAAAGTTCATGAATTGATAGTATGGTAATATATGATTTTCCTCTTCTTCTTCTTTTCCCCTTTTATATGATTTTCTGCACTAGAGTAAAACTAAAATGAGATTTTGTTTTTCATCATTTCAATCATTTAGATTGTTAATTCATACAATTGGAGTTATGTATAATTTATGATTATAATTTCAAAATAAACGAGAGATAAAATTGTGAACTGATGGATCACTTAAGATTAAAACATGGATAACAAAATTTTTTAATTAATTACTCTTAAGCTACCCATCATTTATACTTTGATCAATAAAATAGCTTCACCATTTCTAACTAAAGCATTTCACATAATCATTTCTTAATAGTTATTTAGCAATTACGTGGAACCTTTTTTCCCATTTTATCAAAGTATACTTTATAATTTCTCAATAAATGAGATAAGTTCCTGAAAGGGTAGTTTGATGCTTTATGTCTCACATGATTAACTTAAAATGCACAAAATATTTAGGATTAAGAAGCAAATTTGTCTCATAAATTTTGTTCTCATAAGCAATATTATCTTGAAAGTTTTTTTTTGTTCAATTTTTCCTTAAAAATGTTTTAAAAATAAGTAATATCACCTGTGATCACTATTAAAAAATGTTAGTCATGAACGTTGATTTTTTAATTGTCAATGTTTGTTTTTAATGATTAGGGTGGTATTACTCATTTTTTTAATACTTTCAGGATGAATTTGAACTCAATTTTTTTTGAGGCAATATAGCTCCTAAGCCAAAACTTTCTAATCAAGTTTGTGGCTTAACCCACAAATTTATATTGTTAAAGTTAACATATATCAACTTGTTTGCCATTGCTATCCACTTCGCCGCGGAATAAATGACATGTGTATCCATACACATTAATTAAGCATATTATATGAAAATGTTATGGCCGACTTTATTTTTCTATTTACAAGTCCATTCAATGTTTTTACTATGATGTTAATCAATTGTACTTCGATGCCAATCTTTTTACAATAAGACAGTTATTTCTTATTCTCATTCTTTTCTTTTCTCTGTTACTATTTTTTATAAGAAAATAAATTTAAAATTTTTATCTCACTAATGTTGTGCATATTTATAGTGGGGGCAAATATAGTTAGTGATTTAAAGTGACAAAATAATAGAAGATCATGAATTGATGGTAATCTATTATTTTCTTTCTTTTTTATATCATTTTATCGTCCACATTAAAACTTAAATAAGTTATTTTTGTCATAACAAACTTTCATATTGTTAATTCATTCAATGCAGGTTATATATAATTTATTATTAATGACAAGATTGTGAGCTGACATGACCACTTGAGATTTAAAACAAGGAGAGCAATTTTTTAATTAATTACTCTTAAACTACCCATCATTTATACTTTGATCAATAAAATAGCATGACCATATATAAGTTTTGCCAAGGAATTATTCCATATGAGATTGGAAATTTGACAAAAACCAAATGCTAAATCTTGGTGACCACAATTTGCTAGGAAAGAATTTTAATTATATGATTTTGTGTTAGGCCATGCGTGTTTTTGTTTTTATGCCTCAACATATTCATAATTTTAAAGTAAGATTTTTCTTTTGATTTCATTTTTTTCCATTTATTTTAAAGAACTTTAAAAACATTGCCAAAAAGTTTACGTTGATTGTAAAAATCCATATAAAGAGAAATAAGATACTTTTGGATCATTGTAAAAAACCTTATGGCCTATCGATATTTTGTAATGTCGTATGGGGTGTGTGGGTGTGTTTATTATATAATGTGGTTTATGAGAGTTACATCTATTTATTAAATCTTGCTTTATTCTTTCACGACCCTATATTAGTTTAAGGTTAAATATCAATGCATTTATGTAAACTATATTTAACATAAGTTTTAGAATCATTCTTAAACTTGCCATAGTTAATAATATTTTGAATTTTTTTGTCAAACAGGGTAATTTAACTATTAAAGTATAGACAGGTTTTAATACTAATCTTGACGTTGTAATATTTAATTTTTGAAATTCATGAATTTCAAATTAAATAATTAGTCACTATACTACAAGTGTAATTTATTATTATCTTAATTTTTGCATTGTGAGATTTTTACAAATTCTTAAATAATTTTTTTTTATATTTTTTCACTTCTGGATTGAAATAAGTATTACAATGAGACTATTATTTCTTATTCTCTTTCTTTTCTTTTTTGAATATTTTCTATAATAAAATAAATTTAAATTTTTTTTAATCAATGTTGTGCATGTTGAGAGTGGGTGCTTAAATATAACTAGTGATTTAAAGTAAAACAATAACAACAGTTCATGAATTGATGGTACGGTAATCTATAATAATTCCAGGTTAAAAGATTGGAATTTTAATTATATGATTGTCTTAGACAATGCGTGTGTTTTTGTTTCTGTTTCAACTGAAAAATAATTTTAAAATGAGATTTTGCTTTTGATTTCCTTTTTTCCATTTGTTTTAAAGAACTGTAAAAAGCTTGCCAGCATTCATTATAAAAATCCGTATAAAAAGAAATATGATATTTTTTTCTAATTGAAAAAACATATGGCCTATCAATATTTTTTCATGTGTCTATGGTGTGTGTGTGTGTGTTTGTTATATAATGCTGTTTATGAGAGTTACATCTGTTTATTTAAACTCCTATCAATATAGTTTGATTATATTATTTTATCCTTTCCTATTCTTTTCATGTTCATATATTAGTTTAAGGCTAAATATTAATGCATCTGCATAAATCATATTTTGCTCACTTTTAAAATTGAAACAGGTGAAATTCTATCATCT
This sequence comes from Vachellia collinsii, assembly GCA_006871305.1. NCBI lineage: Eukaryota > Viridiplantae > Streptophyta > Magnoliopsida > Fabales > Fabaceae > Vachellia > Vachellia collinsii. The sequence goes on along the minus strand of QFDD01000151.1, from coordinate 50,041 downwards.
CTCTTCAACATTTCTACTTTAAAAATTCTATATTTATATAAAAACAATTTGAGTGGTAGTCTCCCAATATCTACTTTAAAGAATTATTTTATTTGAGATTGGAAATTTGACAAAAATTAAATGCTAAATCTTGGTGACAACAATTTGCAAAGAAAGAATTTTAATTATACGATTTTGTAATAGACCATGTGTGTTTTTGTTTTTATGCCTCAACTGAAAAATAATTTTAAAGATTTTGCTTTTGATTTCATTTTTTTCATTTATTTTAAAGAAATTTAAAATGATTGCCAAAAAGTTTACGTTCATTGTAAAAATCCATAATAAGAGAAATAAGATACTTTTGGATCATTATAAAAAAAATCTTATGGCCTACGAATATTTTGTATTGTCTGTTTGGTGTGTGTGTGTGTGTTTGTTATATAATATGGTTTATGAGAGTTACATCTATTTATTAAATTATGCTTTATTCTTTCATGTCCCTATATTAGTTTAAGGTTAAACATCAATGCTTCTACATAAACTATATTTAACGCAAGTTTTAGAATTATTCTTAAACATGCCATAGTTAATAATATTTGATAAGTTTTGTCAAATATGGTAATTTAAATATTAAAGTATAGAAAAGGTTGGAGTTTAATACTAAACATCACGTTGTAATATTTTATTTTTGAAATTCATGAATTTCAAATTAAATAATTATTCACTATACTACAAGTGTAATTTATTATTATCTTAATTTTTGTATTGTGAGATTTTTACAAACTCTTAAAAAAGTAATTTTTTTTTATATTTTTCACTTCTGGATTGAAATACGTATTACGATGAGACTATTATTTCTCATTCTCATTCTTTTCTTTTCTTTTTTGAATGTTTTCCATAATAAAATAAATTTATTTTTTTATTTCATCAATGTTGTTCATATTTATAGTGGGGGCTTAAATATAACTAGTGATTTAAAGTAAAAAAATAACAACAGTTCATGAATTGATGGTACGGTAATTTATGATTTTCTTTTTCTCCTTGTATATCATTTCTTGCGCTAGAGTAAAACTAAAATGAAGTTTAATTTTTCATCATTTCAATCATTCATATTGTTAATTCATACAATTGGAGTTATATATAATTTATGATTATAATTTCAAAATAAAAGAAAGATAAGACTGTGAGATGATGTGACCACTTGAGATTACAACATAGAAAACAAAAATTGTTTTAATTAATTACTCTTATGCTACTCATCATTTATACTTTAATCAATAGAACAGCTTCATCAGATGTAATTTTTACCTAGGAATCATTTCAAGTTGAAAGGTAAGAATTTTAATAATAAGATTGTTTTAGACAATGAGTGGTTTTTGTTTTTGTCTCAGCCGAAAAATAATTTTAAAATGAGATTTTTCTTTTTATTTCATTTTTTCCGTTTATTTTAAAGAACTATAAAAAGCTTGCCAAAAAGTTTGCATTCATTGTAAAAATCTGTATTAAAAAGTAATATGATAATTTTTTCTAATTAAAAAAAACCATATGGCCTGTCAATATTTTATAATGTGTGCATGGTGTGTGTTTGTTATATAATGCGGTTTATGAGAGTTGCATTTATTTATTTAAACTCCTATCAATATGGTTTGATTCTATTATTTTATCCTTTCCTATTCATTTCATGTCCCTATATTAGTTTAAGTTTAAATATTAATTCACCTACATAAACCATATCTTGTTCATTTTTAAAATTGAAACAGGTGAAATTCTATCATCTCTGTCAACATTTCTATTTTAAGAATGCTAGATTTATCTAAAAACAATTTGAGTGGTAATCTCCTGATATCAACCCGCTTGGAAGGATTATATCTAGATTATAATTCCTTTACAGGTATTCTCAATCTACCAATTCTTTAACTTTATGCTTTAACTAACTTTTCATTTACTAATTATGCTTGTAAAATTCTTAATTGAAGTGACTTTACTAGAGTTCTACCCTTAAACAGAGATATGTTGTATTTTTCTAATTTAGTAGGCTGATCTTTTGAATAAGAGCATGAGTACTAACTATAAGGAGTTAAATTAGTTTACCTTGGATCTCAAACAAAGTGGTTCAGCTAACTATAAGGAGTTAAATCGTAGCAATTATGCTTCGTCTTTTCCGAGTTCCAATTTCTAAGCAATAATATTTGGTCCCAATTATAAAACTCTGTTTTGCGGACTATGAGAGAAAAAAAAAAACAAAGAAAAAAGTAGTTTATAACAGAAAACAAGTTCTTTTATGCTCCCTAATTGACTTAAATAAAAACTAAAATTTCTGCCTTTTTTGGCCTACAATGAATTCATCGTCAGATTTCAAAGTTAGACTTGTAAATATTAAATAAATATGATGCAAAATATAAATCACTTGGTTTTTCATTTTAAATAGGAGAAATTAATCCCATAATCTCTCTCTGTTTTTTTTTGGGCCAAATCTCATAATCTCTCTTCAGCACATCTTTTTTTAAAAAATAATTTTAATGTCCAGTTGGTAATTGATATTGAAGGAGTCCCTTTTAAATTGATTTCCAACGAAAAGTTAAATTATAGTTTATTAATTTTATGCATCTGCCTAGCAAAATTCCATGCATTACTTGCGTGGTTGCGTGTGAATTCATGAAATTCTCAATCTTACCTATATTGTAATTTTGTATTAATAGGTGGAATTCCTTTATTTATCTGTAACATGGCTTCTTTGAGACATGTTAATATTGGCAACAATTATTTAAATGGAAATTTGCTAGAACAAATGTGCCATCAACTCCCTTTACTTGAAGATTTCTGTGTTGTTCATAATCAATTAGAGGGAAGCATTCCATAATCAATAAATAACTGCACATTTTTGAACGGGTTATATTTGGGTAGTAACTTATTTACAAGTATGCATTTATATGTGTTGTGCTTTTTCTTTTTAATATTTTTCTCGAAAATTAATGTATGCTTTTAATCAGCTTATTCATATTGTTCAGTCATACCATGGTGCTTATATTTGTAACATAGAAAAGTGAAATTCTAACACACTATTCAATGACAAAACTTCAAATTGCACAGAATAATCCCTAGCTCTAGCTCGTGTTATGCCAATGCTTTTTTAAAAGATTTTATCCGTCCCTCAATAACTTTAATTTTATGTGTTTTCTCTTTCAATAATGTTAAAATAATATAAGTTTGGTGGTTTTTTTTCTTAATTATTATATGTACAAATTGTAACAATTCTACATTGTTTAATTGAAATTAAAGTCATATTTATATATTTTTTAAAAATTATAACATAGGAATTAAAAAGCGTTCAATAAACAAATTTATTTAGATATGTATTGAAATTACTTACAAGTTATATCGTAACAATTAAAAATACTTTAAATACAACTAAAAAATGCTAGTTCAACTAAATTTAAGCTCAAACAAATTAAGAAGATTCAAATTTTAATTCAAAACATTATTATGAATTAGTTCATTCCACTAATCCCAACTCCATTTGTATACAAAATAAATTGAATTCGAAGCATAAAATCCGATACAATAGGCCCGATGGAATAGCCCAATACGATCTCTCCAAAGTTTTTTGACATTTTCATTCATAATGTATATGTAATGTCCCCACATGTTATGTGTAGGTTATATCATCCTCTTATTATTACCCGGTTTAATTTTCCTTTCTCAATATTTTCAGTTGTTTCTTTCTTATTTCACAAATTTATTAATTTCTCATTAAATAATTATTCAAAAATTAAAGAGTAAAATATGCTTAGTGTATTATATAATTATTCAATTTTATTTCAACCCCAACCTCTTTATAAGCATGAGATTATTATTTCTTGTTCTTATTATTTTTAAATATTTTTATTTTAAAATAAATCTAAAACAATATTTTATTATATTTTTTATTTCATTAATATTGTACATAGCTATAATGGGGCTTAAATAAAGCTAGGAATTTACAATCACAAAATACCAAAAGATCATGAATTGCTGGTAGAATTATTAATTCAAAAAGATTCATGTCCTATTTGTTAAATAGTTTTATAAAATAGTTTTTAAAAAAAGTTTTGGAAAGAAAAATTTAAAAAATTGTTTGGATAATTATTTTAAAAAAATACATTTGAAATTGTATATCTAAAAATATTACTTGCACATTAGTTTGAATATGCACTACCCGTTAGACTCACATCTCCATCTCTAACTCCCCTGTGGACCTCTATTTCAGCTGCAACAACAACACTTATTATATGTGTGTGTGTGTATAGATATAATCTAAGATGTATAAAACTCATTATTTTCATAGATATTTTTCCCCAAAAGAAGTATTTAAACAAGATTTCAAGCACCAACATAAGGAAATATCTTATCAACAAAACAAATCAAACCCAACCCTAGGGCTGTAACAACACAACATTATCCTTAGGGAGATATTTATTACAAAAACCAAAAAGATAACTTCTGCTGACCATCAAATGTTGTAAAGGTATTAAGATAGCAAAGCAATCCCCTACATATTTTGATTTCTTTTCATGAGCCAATATATTCATTTTTTGTTTCCAGGTTTTATACCCAAGGGTATAGGCAATCTTCTCAAACTTCAAGAATTAGATTTGGGAAGTAACAATTTGATTGGACATATTCCTTCTAATATATTCAACATTTCAACATTGACAAGGTTATACCTTGATTCTAATTCTCTTTATGGTGTTCTCCCATCATATTTAGGAACTGACCTTCCCAACTTGAAGGACCTAGTTCTGCAAGAAAATGAACTAATTGGAAATATTCCAAACAGGTTATTCAATGCTTCTAAGCTCATTACATTGATGTTGTCATTGAATAAATTTCGTGAAGCTATACCTAATGTACTTGGAAATTTTACAAACCTGATGGAATTAAAGGTGGATGAGAATTACTTGACTGGGTTGATTCCGAATACATTTAACAAGTTCCATAGCCTTTTAAGTCTTAGCAACAACAAATTACCAGGGTTCATTATAAATGAACTTTGCCAACTCAAAAGTCTAAGTGAGTTGTATCTTGCCAACAACATATTTTCGGGAGTGGTTCCAAGATGTCTTGGGAATAGTACTTCTTTGCGAAAGTTGAATTTTAGCTCTAACAAAATGATTTCTCATATACCCTCTTTACTTTGGAATCTCAAAGATATCTTGGTTTTAGACATATCATCCAATGCACTAAGTGGAATCATTTCACAAGAGGTATCAAAATTGAGAGCAATTATACTGTTGGATTTGTCAAGAAACCAAATTTCTGGAAGCATCCCCACTACAATGAGTAACTTGCAAACTTTGCAAACCCTATCTTTGGCTCACAACAAATTACATGGGCCTATTCCTAAATCTCTTAGAGGCATGATAAGTATAGAGTCCATGTATCTTTCCTATAATTATTTGTCTGGTGTGATTCCAAAGTCCTTAGAGTTATTGCTCCATCTCAAATACCTTAATCTTTCCTACAATTTATTGCATGGAGAAATTCCAAATGGTGGGACTTTTCAAAATTTTACCAACAAATCTTTTATGATGAATAAAGATCTTTGTGGGAACACCCCCTCTTGTAGGGAAGAAAACAAGCACATGTCAAATAAAGTTATGATGATGTTGTTAAAATGCTTGTTACCTATTGCAATTGTCATTTTAGCTATTTCATGTAGTATCTTTGCAAAGCAAAAGACGGATAGCGTTAAAGATTCAACCAACATGGATTTAGTTAATTTGGATACACCAATCAGGATATCATATTATGAGCTTCTACAGGGAACAAATGGATTTGATGAGAGTAATCTTCTTGGCTTTGGAAGTTTTGGATCAGTATACAAAGTAGTTCTTTCAAATAAAAAAGTAATTGCTATTAAAGTATTTAATTCAGACTTGGAAGAAGCCCTAAGAAGTTTTGATAGCCAATGCATTGCCCAATGCAACTTACGACATCGCAATCTCATTAAGATTATTAGTAGTTGCTCAAATGATAATTTCAAGTCTCTAATCATGGAATTTATGTCTATTGGAAGTCTTGATATGGTTGATGTGGCAAATGCGTTGGAGTAACTTCATCATCGTACTTCTACTTTGGTTGTTCATTGTGACATAAAACCAAGTAATGTGTTGTTAGATGAAGATATGGTGGCTCATCTTAGTGAGTTTGGTATGGTAAACTATTTGATGAAGGACAATTAGAAACTTACACAAAAACATTGTCCACAATTGGCTATATGGCACCAGGTAATAGTTTATTAATAATATTTTAGTTCCATTATTTTTATTATTCTATTTAAAATTTTATGTTATTTAATCATTGACCTATATTTTCATTCATATATGTGAAGAATATTAGTAATATAAAATAAAATTTTAACGGCAAGCCTTGTATTCTCTTTTTACATATAGAGTATGGATCAAAAGGAGAGATTTCCTTTAAAGGAGATGTGTATAGCTATGGTATCTTGCTAATGGAAATGTTTACAAGAAAGAAGCCAACAGATAAAATGTTTGTTGAAGGTCTATCTTTGAAAGATTGGGTTAGCAAATCAACACCACATTCAATGATTGATATTTTGGACATCAATGTGATGCAAAAAGGGAATCCAAATATTCATAATATGTTACCGCATATATCATCAATTTTTGAGTTGGCATTAAGTTGTTGTACTGAATCACTTGAAGCACGAATCATGATGACTCATGTTTTGGTTTCATTGAAAGAAACAAGGTCATACTTATACAGACTATTGGATGCACCACTAGTTCAATAATTTTTATTTGCAAATTTTAGTTACTGTCTCTTTTATCATGTGGTTTATTTTGTCTATGGAATATTTTGAAATTGTGATGATGTGTATTATATTAATATATGAAGTACTCTAGTCTTCAAGTTATTTTCTTTTCCTTTTACATTTTATGTGTTACAATTTTATTTTGGCTATCTAAATTTTGTTCTATTCATTCAGTTTTTTTTCATTTAACATAAAATGATTATAACTTAGGATATTGAATAAACTTATGGGATAAGTTCTATAGTTCATTAAAAAAAGTCTTTAAGGAGTTAGTTTTGATATTTGAACTTCCCATTTCACCCTATACATGTGGACTAATTCCTATGGATTTCAAACATTTCTAGAACTTATTTTGCAATGTTTTTGGTCTTCAAAGCATCTAAATTGTTTGAATTACAAGTTTTTCGAGATTGAGACCACTCTATATTTTTTTCCATAAAAATCATATTTGTTCTTTCTATTAGACTTTTTTTTATACAATTTCCTATTAGACTTTTGTCTATTGGAGTTGTTTCTTGTTAACCATAGTATACGTCTATTGATAAGATTTGTTCTTCTTATATCATGCTATTGTTATGTTGTAAAAATGTAGGAGTTACATTTTTTATATTTTTTTACATATATCTAATGTAAAACAGTATTTTTAATGGAATCAGTTGTAAAATAATAAGTATCAAATTTGTCTTTATGTATGACTACAAAAGAATTAAATAACAAGTGTGGACACACGGTATATAAGGGTAAGTAACTAGATGCAGTTCGAAGCCATGAAAAAAGCGCAAGTATGAGAATCAAGAATAACAAGTGTGAGAATGAAGCCCACAAATATCAAATGTGAGTTATGTGCCCATGAGTGTCAAGTAAGATCAAGGCTAACCATGGTATGCCAAGGACTAATAGTTCTGCTATTAGTAACCAACATTTTGTGTTAGCCCTCTCAAACATTTCTGAGCATACATGAGGTCAATTTACCATATAATAAAAAAAATATCTTGCAATAATGAAATCTTATTTTATAACCGAGGACTCCAAGCATGAAATTCATAAAAATCATTGCAGAAAAATTTTCTTTAAATTTTCACCTACAAATATTTGTAAAACCTAAGATGAGGTAGACTGATTAAGTAAATAGCTTTAATATAAATCATTATATTGTATACATCATTTAATTATAAATAAACAAGGATATAATTCCCATGAACATGTTTTTAGAAAATAATGCTTCAAAATTGGTAATCTAATTAAAATGCATCAAGTAATAAAATATCAATTCTAAAAATTATAATGAGATAATATTCATTCATCGACTGCACTTCCAAATATATAGCTTTTCCCTAAACTTAAGCTTCCAACCCATTTACTCCTTTCTCTCCGAATGTCCAAAACATATTTATCATTTTTAAAAATATAACTTTACATAGGATTTCTACAATATTATTTTCTTAATATTGTATCTTAAACTTGTATTTTTCAAATCATTTATCAAAATAGTCCAGCAACCACAAATAACTCTCAAACAAGGAACCAAAGATTGACATGAGAACTAGCAAGCTTAACATTTAAATAATGATTTGACTCCCTTCCCGACAATAATATAAAACCCCACCATAACCAACCTTTCAATATAGAAGAGAAAATTAAATAATTTTTATTTTCTTCAACCATCTTATGGGAACCAAAGTATTGGTCATACTCAATCCAAAGTAGTATCTAAGTGAATCTCCACCATCAAAAAAATGTATGAGCATATATCTAAATGAGCCTTTCTTTCTTTTGGACATTTCATCAACACTTAATAAGCACTTATGATTAGCTCACATAATGAACACTCCCAATTCAAAATTTCCAACCAAAAAAACATTCCTAAACGTCAATACAATATCTTAAGGCATCCGAAATTCAAACACAATTAATATCAATCTCTCTTGTTTGACAATAAATTTCTCAATCTAACAACCCTCTAAACTAAATCTTTTCTTTTCTTTTCATTAGCACCAATCCACATGGAAAAGAAACTATTTGTCATGCCACAAGCTAGATCCAACAACTTCTAACATCAAAAATTGATCTTATATTAAAGACAGTATGGAGTATGATTCTATCTGTGACATAAGAAATTGTGAAAATAAGGGATAATGATACTCATAAATTATGAAAATTGCAAACACCCTATCTTGTCCGGGCCCCACAAAAAGTAATGATAATAATTGAGAAAATAATCCAACCTAATCATTTCTTATAACCTAGGAAATTGTTTTTTGAAAATTGTCATTTATGATAATTGGTTTGCTATTGAAATTTAGGAAAATTTTCCTTGTAGTAATTTCAGAAAAAAATCTTATTTATAATGGTTGACTCCTAAATTAAGAAATATCATTAAGGAATGAAAAATAAAAAATATATTAACAATGATTGGGCCTAGATTAGGAAAGTTTGATTTTTGTTCATCAAGAAGAAATAAAAAATAAAAAAATTATAAAAAAAATCCATCATTTATGATTATCAATTTCAAATTAGGTAATTTCATTAATAGAAAAAATATTGGAAAATAAAAAACGAAAATAAAAAAATTCTCCTCATTTATGTTGATTGGTACCACATTAAAGTAGTTTTTAGGTCTGAAAAAAATTAATAAAAAATCAAAAACGAAAATAAAAAATTCCCCTCATTTATGTTGATTGGTACCACATTAAATAGTTTTTATGCCTGAAAAATTAATAAAAATGAAAAATGAAAAAAAAATGTTTAGAAACTCTACTTGTTTCCCATAAAAAGGAGAGTAATGTTTGAAGCAAGGGTTTTTTTTTAGGAGAAAACTAGAAGGAGACAAGAGGTACACCATTTTTTCATCTTTTCTATTCCTTCATCCTCTCTTGGATCAATACGTGTGTGATTAACATGTATGAAGCATGAGTTACTTTCATTGTTTTCTTTAAATGAAAAATAAGGTAACATCTTTTTTGAAAAAGAAAAACAAAAGAAAAGAAAACTTTTTGAAGTAGCCTTGCGCCGTATGAGGTTTCAAAACCTCATAGACAAAGCCGATTGTCTTTCCATATGAGGTTGTGGGAATCTCCTCAGGAAATATGATTTAAAGTTTTTGAGAAATTCTGTTTTCCCTTCAATAAATAAACAATAAGGGATTTCTTTTAAATAAAAAATACCAACCAATAGAAAAAAAATACTTTTTTAGTGAATTAAATAAAATCTCTTCTTAAAAAACATAAACCAAATGACATATATTTCTACCCTAAACTACATGATTTTTGATCCCTCTAAATAATACGTAGGCCCTAAGTTTTCATTCTAGGTCAATTACAACTTTATAAACTTTTTTTGTTTCTTCCTCCTTCCTCTTTTATTTTTTTATTTTATATTTTTCCAAGTTAAATTTAATTCTGTTCATTTTTTGTGGTTATTTTTCTTTTCTTTTGTTTCTACTTTATCTTTTTTTGGGAAAATGACCACAAAATGACATTTGAATTAGATAAATCCCAAATACTGTCATAAATTTGCTAAAGGACCAATTGTTATAAGGAAACATTTGGGGTTTTTTATCTTTATGCAAAATGACACAAATGGCCCTCATATATAAAAAAAATGAGGCACCCTTGCCGAAGCACCACCGCCGGCCATCGAAGCTTCGGCAGCCTATCACTGCCGAGCAGCAGCCACTAGTAGGAGCTTTGGTCGTGAACCACCAAAGCTTCGGAAGGCCGGTAGCTGTTTTTTGACACAGTAGACTTTCCTTTTTTAATTAAATGGGAGCCACGGTAGTGGAGGTGGGATTTGATCCCACCTCCCCTTGGTTCCCTAAAAGTTTGATGACCATTGGACCACCAAACCACTTTGAAAATATATTGTGTGCAAATATATAACACATATAAGAAAATAATGTTTTACACAGTGACAACTCTTGTAATGCGAATGACAACATTTGTAAAGGTATTGATAACTTCAACATCAACATTTACTACACTCAACGGTATTGTCATTACATTTGTCAGAGTTATCAATACTACATGAAAAGTTGTCAACCAAGTCAACGGGGCAACAAAGGTAGCACAACGGAAAAGAGAACACTTGTCAATCCCTTTGCAAAAGTTGTCAATGGGCTAAAAACACTTGTCAACTCTAACAAACAAAATGACAAATAGAAATCAATCTAAATAAAATGCTTCAAGTGCTTTCAAGTTATCCTTAAACTGCTCATCGAATGGCACCATACACATGAGAAAAACTTCTTTTTTTAACTCATTTCCCCTCCACCTCTTGCTCCAGTTGGCAGTTATATATGTTGTACATAACCGATGCTCTACCTCAAGTAACACCTCAGATACAGCAGCAATCAAACCTTATTTAACAAGAATTAAGATTAATAATAAATCAATTAAATACACTAAATACAACAACCTGTAATAAATCAATAAAATCATGATTGTCACATGCATAAAGGGATATAAATCACCTTCTGCATGTCAGACATGATTGTCACATGATGACCATTTTCCAAGTTGAAAGATATCACCAACCAATGGAAAAACCACCTCCAATTGACAGTGTTCTCTTTTTGTGTAATAGCAAATGCTAAGGGATAAAGAAAATTATCTGCATCAAGCCTTGTAGCTATAAGCATTATGCCCTGTGTATTTCCTTTAAGGAAAGTCCCATCAACCCCTATAATGGGCCTGCATCCAGCTTTCCAACCGATCTAAACCCAAAAACATATTAAAAAAATTAGAAACCATTAAACACTCTTCTTCCACCTTTGAATGAACTACAAAATTATTGAAAAGAAAATTACTTACCTTTACAGAATTGAAGCAAACATACATACGACTAAACACTCTTCTTCCATGAGCTAGGATTAGAGGTCTTTAATTCATGACAATACGCCTCCAGCTTATTGAACTCATCAACATAACTCCCTTTCATCTACTGCACAATCACTCTTTTGCATTTTATAAAGCTAACATGCAACTTTAGCTCTTTCTTAACATCCTTCTTCACATCGGACACCTTGTATTGTAGCCTCTCTTGTACCTTCCTCTTAAATTATGAAGCTAGCCACTTCACTGATGCCCTAGGATTCTTGTAAATCCTTTGGCAATTGTGCACCAGAGTTAATGTCTTCACAACTAGCCTTGGGTTTTCTCCATCTTTTGAGGCATAAGGTAGAAAAGGGCAACCACTTTGACAAGTAAACTTAACTCTAAAGGGCTCATTTTTTTAAACTTTACCTTTACACCTTTATTCATTGCATATTTGTCAATAGTTGCAGCCAAGTCAACCTTGTTTGCATATGTTGAGCCCAACTTGAAAAAGGATGTGAAGAATGACCCATTATCTCCTTCTTTCCCTATCATTTCAGGCTTACCACCACCAGGTAGGCCCACTTCATCATCCAAATCCTCAACTTCATAATTACTACCCTTATCACCATCATCCACTAATGTATCCAAATGCTCAACATCATCATTACCATCACTATCATTACCACCATAATGTTGACCACCATCATCCTTACCAGTACCATCATCCTCACCATTATCATCATCATCCTCATCAAGACCATCACGATGAACCCCACTAGTACCCTTAACCCCACCTCTATCTACATTATTTCTCCTATCAAGTATGTCTTTCATCATTGCCTGATACATTTCAATCTCTCATTCCAATATGCATCGTCAAGCTCTTCATTCGTCTCAATATATTTAACACCATCAACATTTCCTTTATCTACCCAACTCTCATCCCATAACCTAAAGCCATCATTGGACCCACCACTACCAGATGCAGACATCTTACACAAACCCTAAATTAAAAAATCTATACACTTTAATACCAAGCAAACAGAATAGTACGAAATGTATAAAAAACAAGAGCAGAATAGTTCAAAAATATGAAACCAATGTTTCAATCAACAGCAAAAAAACACATATCCACACATGTGTCATCGTTTTTTTACTGTCAGCTTGAGTTTTCTTTTTCCAACATGGCAAGTTAATGGATAGCGTTAGTGATCTATTAAGTAGGGGCAGATTTGATATGAAATAAAACTTTCTAAGCATTTTTTAAACCAAAAACCCTTTCGGGTGCCCAGTGATATTTCATGAATACTTCCGGAGTAAAAACGACCCTTAACCCAAATCACTTTTAAATTCTCTACAGAAGGTACTATTTATTTTTTCTATATATTGATGTGTAGAGAGGTTTTGTGTTATAAAAATCTATTTGCTATAGCGTTACAAAAACACATTCACGTAAATCGAGATAAAACTTATTTTACATACTTACCTCATATAACGTAAATCACGTTAGAAAAATAATTTCTATTGCTATTCAAATGACTCAAACTCTAGCTTAAATATTTTTTTTTTGTTTCATATTAGCTCTTCTGTAATTTCTTTTTTTTAGTGATCCTTTTTTGTACTTTATGTCATAATATTAGCTACATTAGGCTCATCCCTAGCTCATGGCTATTCAATTTCTTTTTATCTCCTTCATTGTTTTTATATTTAAACACTTGCAATCAAGATAAGGAATCTTGTGACTATATTATCCTTATTTTTAGTAACCAGCATACAGGCTAAACTAAGGGTTATGGAGATGTTAAGGGTCTACAGAGTGAAAAGATATGGAAGGAAGTCTAGAAATACCAATTTGCAAAATTTAGAAAATGTGAGGGCAAAATGATCATTTTTAGAAAAGTCAAGGACATAATGGTCATTTTGGAAAAAGATGACCAAAATATCAGAAAATGGTCCCAGGTCCAGAAATGAGGTCTAGTTAAAGTTAGAATGACCAAAATAACCCTTACGGGAATTTTTAAGGTAATTTAATATTTGGCTGATTTTCAGATTTATAGCCAAATATAAGTATTTAAAATACCTAGAGACCTCAAAAATATATTTCAAAATCATTAAAATAGCTTGGGAAATGCTCTATTTTATAAAATTGATTTTAGTCTCAAGTCAGCAACAGTTTGTCGGAACGACAGTAGGAAAGGTTGAAAATCCCCGAATTAGAGTTTTTGGGAGAAAATTCATTTAGAGCATAATTGAAGGTTATTTGAGATGAGAAAAATCATGAAGTGATCAGTTGAATTTTGAGAATTTTTGGTGACATTAAACTGGTCAAGTGATCAGAAATTTCCCGAAAAGCATTTCTGGTAGAACACAAGCAGATAAAGCAAACTTAAAGTTGCTTTAGTTTCATAAAGAGCATTGTGGGGAGTGTAAGAGTGCCACTTGTGGTCTTCTTGTTTAAAGAAGAAAAGAAACAAAAAATATTTAGCCAAAATAGCAGTTTTATCAGTATAAAGTAGCTCTATCAATAGAATTGGACCCCACATGTATTATAACACTAGGACAGACTTTATTTAGCCTCAAGTCTTCATTTCCTGTCCATAATTTCGTGCAGCCTCCAAAAAATAGAGAGAGAAGCAGCTGAAGGTGAAGAACAAGCTCAAGAAGGAGAAATCAAGCAAGAATAAAAGGTAAGAAGTGGTTTTTGGCTTGATTCTTCCATAGAAATCAATCTAGAAGCTCTATTCTTCCTTTCTGTCGGTTTAGTTTTGTCTCTAAGGTTGTGTATGATGAGTTTCAAGAATGGTTCTTGGAAGCTCTAGTGAGAGAAAATGAGAAATAACAAGAATTGGAAGCAACAAGCATCTTAGATCAACTCTATGCATGTTTTGCTACATGTAGATACTTTGTTTGAGTTGATTTAAGCTTGTTATAAATTTATGGCATGAAACCCTCATTCTTAAGGCTGACCAAGATTCATGAGGCATGCATATGCATGTGTGCATGTTGATTAATGATGAGGAAAGGAAGTAGAATTGAGGTTATGCATGTTTATGAAAAGAGATGTTACAAAACCTCATTTTCCTCCAATTTGCTATGAATTTCGTTCAGCTGTAGTTATGAGAGGAAAATGGATGATTTTGGGTGTTTTGATGTTTCCAGTGGATTTAGAATGAGAAATTGTATAGGGTGAGATCAAGAAGCACACTTTGGAAGCATTAGAACCTCAGTTACCAAAGTTAGCATCAAAGAACCTTAAGTGGTTAAGTTTATGTTGTTGAGTGATATAAGGCATTGAAAATGACTTAGTATTGATGCCAATACATCATGTGGTGTAGGAGTGGGATTTACCAAGAAGAATCCTAAAGTGAAAGAAAGGAAACCAACTCAAACCTCATTGGAAAGCCAAGTATTTTAAGGTATCAACACTTCTAACTTTTACATCCACATTGTATTTGATTGTTGTATATGTTATTTGCCATGTTTATGTGTGGTTGTAGCCACCTAACATGTAAATCCTTGCTTATGAGTATGCATGGTTGTAGCTATGCTTTGATTGCCTTGGCCTTGTGCAAATATGTTAGAAGTAAGGTATTGTTGTTCATTTCATGGCATACAAGTTTATATTCAATTAATCATGCATGTTGATGTTCTTTGAAATCTCATTCTTTTCAATGACAAACAATAGGCACAAGTTCCAAGGGCAAAGGAAAAGAGGTGCATGAGTAAGTGTGATGGCTTCGTTGGAGATTGACATTTGTGTATGTGTGTTGTTATGCTAGTTGATGTATATGTGCATAACTCTAAATTTTGGATGAATGTAAATTAAACTCCTACACTAAGTCATTTTGGTGGTATATGATGTAAATAAGTGTGTGATGAGGTGAAATGCATGAAGAAATGGAAATGAGCATGCAACTTGGCGATAAAAGGGTCCAAGGCCCTTAATTAGGACAAAATAGGATAATTTGAGAAACTGGAATCCAACTGCCATGAAAGTTTGTATATAAGTATATCTTTTCATAAGCTTTCCATAGACTCCTAGTTTTCTTAATTTGGACTTGTGTGGAAAAAGTTATGATTTTTCAAAGTTCAATGGAAAATTAGAAAATTTGACAGCACAAAGTTCGCCTCAGCAAAAGTTGTCAGAGTGGGCATTTTGCAAGAGTTTTCCGTCACGAACTTAAAAGTTTGCCAAAGCAAACCTGGTCAGAGGGCAACCCCTTTCATTGGAAAAATTCGCCGCAGCGAAACCACATAGTTTAGACCAAATGAATAGTGATTTTTTCAACTATTTTCAGCTTTGATTGGGCATTACTTTGGTCTAATGAATATTTTTACTTTATAAGGGATTGAGAAAGCTTTAATTAGAGGCCTAACCCACTTGGTTTAAATCTTTCTAGAATTAGTTGTGAATTTTCAAAGTTGAGTCAAAATTTCAAGCTTTCAAAGGAATAGTAACTCAAATGGGTATTTTGAAATTCACCAAGATGACTAATTCTAGCTCACATAATGGACTCCAAGGGTCCCTTTAAAACCTCTAACTGATAATGAAGCTAGTAAAGAGAGGTGTTATAGTGACTCTCTATTTATTTGATTTAAAAGTCATATTCATCTTTCATATTGAAGATTATATTAATTACTCTTGAATTAGTTACCCGTTATTGGTTAATAAAATCTCCAATGCTTTAAATTTGCCCTCATTTCTAATTTTAGTTCCTCAAGTTTTAAACTATAAGGCATTGTTTGGTTGGAGGTTTTTGGAGGAGAGGGTAGGGTAGGTTAGAGGTGTGATGAGCATGAAAGTGTTTGGTTGAGAAAAATGAAGGGAGCTAAGGTGAAAATTTTTGTTTTTTCCTCACTCCTCCCTCCTCTCTCTACCCTCCAAAGTTGGAATTTTTTGGAGGGCAGAGAGAACTAAGGGGGCGTGAGGTGCTAATTTTTGAATTATTAGGAAGAACTTGTTTGTCTATTTGATTTGCTTGTTCATGGCTACATTTACTTGTTCAATTCATGGCACATATTTCTCTTGCCTCTTTCTCTTCGCACATATTTCTCTGTTTTTCATTCATGGCCACATTTACCTATTCTATAGTCATTTTTCTATTATTTGCAAAATATTTTTCCTTGTACAAAATTGATAACTTGATCTTTGGTTGAAGTCATCTGTGCTTTTGATCATCCTATTTGGTTGAGCGTTACGGGCCCCAAAATGAAATTTAGATCCAAAAGCCCGGTAGAATTTTTTTTTTTTACTCCGTTTGGCAACGCCTTCACACATAGTGCATTCTGGACAAAATATTTCTTCTGCCCTAGATAAAAGGCTCCTTCTTGGTAGAAGGAGCTTTTTATGTAGTTGGCACTAGTGAAGGCATTATAATTTATACCGTTGGGAATGCAAGCTTTTCACCGACACTACATTTCCTCAGCTCCCCATCCTCCTCTCATCGTGATCTTCTCCTTTTGCTTGCAGGTCGCGAGTCGCCACTGTCGGTTCCCTTTGTCCGTTGGGTCTCTCCTCAAAGCTTGGCAAATGAGTAGGAGCTCGCCTTTTCTATTGGGTCTCTCTTTTCCCGTGGTTATGTTTGGCTTGAAATCTCTACCGCGTCACCGATTTGCTCATCGTCATCTCAGCTCATCATTGCAGCCCACCGTGGTTTTTGTGGTTGCTGGTCTGTAAATTGTTTTTTTTTTAAAAAAAAAAAAAACCTTCGTTGCTGATGGTCTGTAGTTGCTGGTCTGTGGGTTTTGTGGTTGCTGGATTTTGAGATTATTGTCGTGGCTGCCATCACTTGTGGCACCCGAGATAAATTTTGGTGTTGTGCTGCTCCCCATCCCATTTTTGCTTGTTGTGGTGGCAGCCATTACCTCTTTAACTTGTTTGAAATGCCTGTTGAATCAGGTGCCCCCCCCCCAAAAAAAAAAATTTTTTTTTTTAATGAAAGTAAGTTTTTTTTTTTTTTAAGTTATATAGGTTCTGGGTTTGTTGTTCAACGGTTGAATCCTTAAAGGGGAGGGACATAAGAGGCGTTGTGGTTTGGTGAAGTGATCAAATAGAAGGAGAAAAGAGGTGCTCATGTTTATTGGGGGGAAGAGTGTCTGAAGTCATTGTGTGTTTAAGCATAAATAGAGGGAACAAAAGGTCCTGGGTTTGTTTGAGATGAGTCAAAGGGGTTTAGTTTATAGCTTCATTGCAAAAGAGACTATCATATGGGCAGAGCACACTTCATGTTCAGGAAATTTCAGAACCATTGTTGTTGAATGCTTGCAGAGCTGCCCTCAAATAGCAGCCAATAGTACAGAATTTGGATTTGTTTAACCTTTATACTGTTTCAGATTTTAAGTTATTGTTACTTGTTGCCGTCATCATAGTTTGGTGGTGTTTTAATTCATTTAAAGTTCTGATTCAATGTGTTTTTATTCTGTTACATAGGCCAAGACCAAAGGAGCACATGCAGTACTGCCTGAACCATCCAGAAGAAATGAGCAAACTATCGAAATTAAAGGCTCAAATAACTGAGGTCAAGGGGATAATGTTTGACAATATCGAGAAGGCATGAAGTTGGCCAAAAATGTAATACATACGTAGTTGCATAAAATTATGAAATTATGGTTTAAATCTAGTGTTATGATTTTAAATTACAAATATGAATTGTTCTTTTTCTTCAGTAAAGATCATTGAACATTTTGCCTGAAGTGTCATATTTTTCTTCTGCTATGTTAGCATTCAAAGTTGTTTGTCTACTATGGTGATTTATATTAGAACTCAAGCACGCCCTTCTTGCCTGAAGAAACCTTTTGGCTACTTTCCTGTGATTACAAGTATTCCTTTTCTGTTGATCTGATTCCTGGTATAATACAGCTACATTTTTTTTTTTTGAGGATTGGAGATAGGCAAAATAATAATGGCACTCAATGTTTTTGACTTCTTGTTCATTAAAGCTGAGCCTAACCAAATGTATAGCCGCCCCCCTTTTATTAACACTTTTCAAACATTATTGTTGTTGTTGTTGCAATCTCTCCAATAAAAAAAATTAATTTAAAAAAAAAATTAAAATATCATTTTCACTCAATCCTATCATCAATATATATTTATATTATAAATATATATTTCAATTATATATATTTTTCTTTTATTCTATTTTTTATTTGTTATGATTTTATTTTTCCCTAATTTTATCACAATATATAAAGTAATATATATGCATTATTTAATGAGTTTCATGTCCTTTTAAGTCATTTTTCACTAAAAATCACTTCTCTAACATTTATCCAAACATAATGTGATCTTCCAAAATGCAACAAAATTCATTTTTTAAAATGCATTATGGACAAAAGCTACTTTTCTCAACAGTTATCTAAACAAACCTGAAAAAAATATAAGCATATAAGCTTGCTGCCATGGACTTGAGCAGATTTTCTTTTTAAATATAGCAAATTCATCCATTTGTCTGAGTGCTTTTTAGTGATCTCCTTTCTATATAAGTAATCATGCAATCAGATTTAAACTTTTGCAGCCAGATTTAAACTTTCTGTAATATTTCCTTTCAATCTCATTCCTTTCTATGCTACTGATTAGTTTGAATCTTCTATTAGTTATATTATATTATTATTTATAATTACTGTCTAGTATTAATTGGATGCATCTTGACTTAATTTATTAGATGGAGTTAGATTTAAAAAACAATTTAGTCATGCTGAGATGGTTGAATTGGCGTCAAAAAGCTGTAGAATTACTAGAAAGCTACCACAAAAATTAGGGGAAGAAGTATGAAATATAATTGAAGAGTGTGGCTTCACTTCATCAAATGTCACCAAGATGTACGGAATCTTTATATATGTGTGATGTTGATCAACTCAAGACATTTGTTGAATGTCCCATGAAGGCTCGTCAAGACTTACAAAATGAAATTACAAAGGACTTTGAGTCTACATAGTTAGCAAACTATCATATGGTGGATATGATTGACTTTTAATGGATATGGTAGATTTTTTATGAATATTATTTTAAAAACTATGAGAGCTTTTGTGATCACATTGTCATTATGTGATGTATATTATTTTGGATATGTTTGGTTGTAGATGGTTTCTGATGAATACTATTATGGAATGATTTATGATAATGAATACTATTATGGAATGGTTTATATCTTATCATGTGTGAAATTTTGTCGCCATCTTGTAATAATGAATCTTGTTGCCATTTTTGGCACATTATGGACTTCAAGCATAACATTCGTAATATGTCTGTTATTATGCTCACATTGATCATGGAAAATCCAGCCTCACCAATAAAATGTTTTTGATACAATAATATCATTAAAGAAGAAATAACATATTAATATTAATATTATTGTTTTTTTAAAGATTATATAAAATTATTTTATCATATACAAGTGAAGTAATGCATTTTTGTTATTCAAACATTCTAGAAAATGGTTATTTTAATAAAAATATTATGAACAAAAGAAAAAAGCATAAATAAAATTATAAGAGTATAACTGTCGACTTAAAATTTACTCCCATCACCTTTCCTTCTGAACCAAACAACAGTTATTAAAATATCTCCTCTACCCTCACCTCTCTTTGAACCAAATAAAGCTCATAACCTCTCATCTCCTAACCTCACATACTTTTAATTAATCTCACATACTTTTAATTAACCTCACATACCCTCCCATATGTTGAACCAAACAAGGCCTAAGTTATGTTCCATTAAATTTAATCCTCTTTAAAATATTGGCTCTATAAGATAATAAAAATCTATACCATTTTATCCATTAATTGATGGACCAATTAAATCAAAATGAAGATAAATTTGAGGGGTTAAAGATTGTGTTAACCCAAAAACCAGAAATGACCATTAGATTAGCGTATGAGAATTCCAGGAATATGCAAATGAATATATTACAAAATAATACATTTGTGTCCCCTAGAATATGGTTGTTAAGATGGTTGTAAAGACTTTAGTCCCCTAAATTGAAAAAATAGCAAAAAGATGTCAATGATCCGTTAAAGTCTTTATCAACAAATTAAAATGGTTTCTTATTGGAAGCATATTTTATATTCCACTTTTCTTTATATGAACGAAAACTTTTACTTGTGCTTATTATATATTTTCATATCTGGCAAAAAAGTAGGTATTTTCATATAGAAATCTGGTCGCAAAGCAGTTACATGGAATGAGTTTTTGATGCTCATCAATCCACCTAGATTTGGTATTTTTTTAATTTTAATTTTGGAAAAAAATTATTCTAATATGTACAAAATCTAAAATAAAGACAATATTTAATTTTAACTGCTATTTTTTGAATAAAAAATTCATTTTTATTTAAAAGTTATCAGTTGAAAATTTTATATCTTCTGGACTGTCAAAACTATATTTAGATAGTGTAAATCTCATAATAACTGCGAGCAGCATGATACCCAGACTGTGTCCCATTTGTTATAAAATATATAACATTTGATGCAGTAAAACGTTTGATAGTTGCATGCTTTATATTTATTATTTATATTGAATGTTTTAATTTTGGTGTCATTTAGCATTTGCCATACCGTTTGTTGCTGGTTGTTGCGAGCAATTTTGGGCTTTTAATGGCATTTGGTGCTTACTTTCTTTTAAGGGAAAATTACTATGTAGTATGTACCATGAAAATATGATTTCCAATGATATTATAAAATGATTAAAAATCACAGAATAATCATATACTTGGGATCTTTACGACTAATCATCACATCATTATATTTTAATGAAGAAGTCATTTGATCATTACATGCACACAAACATAGTTTTTATTTACTTGTGTCCTTAACAAAAAGCCCATATCGCTCAAACCATGTGACCTATTTGGCTCAACCGATACTTAACAATTCCTTGAGCTTTATTTAAATATGGGGTTAATTGTTCAACCCTTCGAGTGCGTGAGAGCTATGTTCCTTTTGCCGGATGAAGAATGAGAACAGACAAGTTACGTCAAACAAATTCTCCAAGTTTCCATCAAACGGAATTGTGGGGGTAATTCTGGCACATAAAACGTATCAAAAGGTTGCATTACTTAACTTTTACCGATGTTAGCAAACACTCAAATTATTTCTTAATGTAATAAATAGAATTGAGTTTGAACATCTTGACTTTGATTTGGAATTGGAGAAGGTATAAAATGACGTACTTGTTGATTCCTAGATGCGCAACAATTTCAAATTTCATAAAGTTTTTGCCATGCTAAACATGGAAAAAGCTCCTAGCTTTGTTTCCCTCCGGACTTCCTTGTTTCATGTTCTGCTTAATTAGCTCGGCATGAGACAAATATGATGTATATGCACTTCTTTCCTATAAATCCTATATCACTTCGGATCTATATTGTTCCTTAACCGATTGGTCCATTTCTTTTTCTTTGTGCAATTGTGTTGGTATCACTTGCAATAATCATCATGGAAGGGTCTATATCCCTTGAATCTTGGTGGAATGGATCTTATTTTTTTCAGCCCTTTTCTGTTCCTTTTCTTTTTTAAGAATAAAAGGCAAATCATCATCCAGTTTTTGAAATGATTAGTACAGTTACACTGTGGAAAAAAATAATGATTTTATAATATTAATCCAAGAATAAAGATCCACCGGTCTTTTTAAAATAAATATTATTCTATCACTAAAAAGTTTCTGAAGTGTTTTTTAAATGAGTAAGCCTCACAAGCAACATATTTGGTTTTAATTTCAAGTTTTTTGTATGTATTAATTTCATTTTGTATTATTAATTTTTAATTTTACAAGTGTTGCATAAAATAATTTTTTAAGTCACCTAACACATGTTTTTTTCTAAATGCTAATGGAAAAAAAAAAAAGCAACGGCCAATTGGATTTCGATGTCTCTTAGTCATTTTTTTCCTAATCAAAGTTAATTGAAGAAATTGACGATCTTATTTTACCTCTCTCAAACTTTTTTTGACATATTTTTTTTGCTGAAGCATTTTTCTTTTGTCCCTTATTAATTTGTAGATGTGTCTACTTTCTCTTATTTTTTATCCTCTTCTCTTTATTCCTTTTCCTTCTCAGTGATATAACTGTAAGGTAAATTAATCTAAATTACAGATTAATAAAATGAACTAAAGCATAACACATAACGTAATGGGTATTGTGAGAATAGCCCAATAAGTTCAACATTAATCCATCCAAATATCTCATCAAATCATATAGTCAAATTATTTATTCTACCCACATTTAAGGTTCAATAGTGTTTCTAACAAAATTGTTTTTAGTAGAAGGATAAATGTCCTTAGAAAACAATTATTTATTATATGGTCAATAGTTAGCCCATTTGAAATGGAAGGGTTAGTTGTTTTTGAAAATAAGTGCGGATCTGTTTTATTATTCAAAATATGTGTTTTTTAAGATGCAAATTTGTGCCATTTATATGATAACTTATCAACTACTCCAATAATCTCATATGGCTTATGGATATTGATCTTGAATTGTCCCTATATAGGATTTATATATTTATTAGTTAGTAACAAATTTATCTTTTAAAATAATTATATTTCTTATCATTGTCATGGTAACAATTGGGCAAAAACATATTCAATCTATGAATCATTCCAAGTGGCATTGGAAATTTGACAAACCTCTGAATCCTAGATCTTGCCAACAGCAATTTGCAAAGTAAGAATTCTAAGTACATGATTGTCCTTGTGTGCACTCTGCGTATGTGTGTGTTTCTTTTTTCTGTTTTAATCTTTCAAATGAAAAATAATTTTAAAATGAGATTTTGCTTTCCAATTTTTCATTCATAAAGAACTATCAGAAGCTTGTCAAAAAGTTTTTGGTAAAATACTTCAATCTTCTTTGCATATTGTACCAATTACATGGACCTTCCATCTATTTTGAAAATATACACTTAAATTAAAATTGTTAACTTTATTAAGACTATCCTAAAAAATATTTTTAATTAAAATTTATATAATAATAAATTTTATTTACTGATTTAACATTCATAATACTTAATCATCAATTTTGGCTCAAAGCCTTTTGAATAATTTAAGATTTTTTCTCCATAATTTTTTTTCCTTTTGCAAATATTTATTTTCTTGCTGTTTTTATCATTTTGGAAAAAACATTTAGGTAATTTAACTTAGACATTAAACACTTAATTAAAAAATCTGATTAATTTTTCTAATAAATATATATTTCACTAAAATGTTTATAAAGTTTGTATAAAAATGTATTTAAATGTTTTAAATTATAAATCTAAATAATTTATATAATCTAATCAAACCTAAATCAATTGTATTATATAATAAAAATAAATATTTTTTCTATTGAAAATAAAATTAAATCGGTATGTTTCAATAAAAGTGATAAAAACTTTAAAATAAAATATTTTATAATGTAATAAAAATAATAAATTTATAACATATTGAAAGTTGGAAATTATTTGAATTAGAATTATTTGTTTGGTTGTATGATTTTTTTTTACAAATATAAATGTTTGAATAAGTTTTTTTTATCAAAATGGAGTATTTCAGTAAAAATAAAACTTTAAGATTTAAAATTAGAGGTTCACTAACAGTTGGATTTGAAAAACAATGAAATTTCAAATATAAAAACAAATTATGTAACACACATTTTAATTTCAAGAGAAGTTTTTGTATGTTCTCAAAAATAGAAGGGCAATTAGTGTATTTCACTCAAGTTTTATATTATCTTTTAGAGTATATTAGCGTTATTTCTCAAATTTAGCAAGTCTTGAACAATATTATGAAACAAAACATAAATTTCTATCTCGTGCATATTAACTTATGACATGTAAAGGAAATATATCACAAAAAAGTAGAAAAATTATAATTATTTACTCATATTATAAATTGATGATACACACACATGTATATTACATCAATTTTTTTGTTTTAATTTAATCCTAGAAGATGAAGATAAATGTGGTTTCATATAGCTTTCTTGTCTAATTCTATTATTTTTTATTCTTTCCACAAGCCTATATTAGTTTAAAGTTAAATATTAATGTAAAAAACCTTCTAACTATTCGTGTACATTGAAATAACTCAGTCTTATTAAATATTAAACAGGTGAAATTCTATTATATCTCTTAAATATTTCAACTTAAAGAGGTGTATATTTAAAAAAAAACTAACTTGAGGGGTACTCTTCCTATATCAATTGACAATGGGACGTTGCTGGAGGACTTATATCTAAATTATAACTCCTTTACAGGTATGCTTAATCACCATCTGTTAATTTTTATGTTCTAACAAATTTTCATTTATTATTTATGATCATTTTATACTGCTTAAAAAATTTCAACTGAAATTTCTTTAAGAGCAAAAATTCTAGTATAGTTGATATGTTTAAAAAAAAATCTATTTCTATTCATGAAGAGCTTTGAACTCTTTCGTGAGGAAAAGTTAAATTGTTTTGCTTCTACAAAAATCCAATTATTTATACTATATATCATCTCCAAAATGTGTAACTCAAATTATTTTAATTCCTTGAGTAAAAACTAAGTAAAACTGTAGCTATTTTGCCTATGATGAATATATCGTCATATTTTGAAGTAAATATTAAATAACTTTCACAAAAAAATATAAATAATCTGGTTGTCTCGTTTAAATAGGTGAGATTAATTCCATAGTCTATCTTTGGCATTTCCTCTGTAAAAGAAATTTTAATGTTCAATTAGTTATTGATATTGGAGAAACCCTTTTAAATTGAATTCCAACAAAAAATTAAATTATTTTCTATTATTTTAAGCCTCTAATATTTAACAAATTCCAAGTATTATTTATATGGTTGCATATGAATTAAGGAATTATTCCTAATCTTACCATCCAATAAATAACAAATATTTTGTATTTATTTATAGGTAGAATCTCTTCATTTCTTTGGAATACGCCTTCTTTGAGGATAGTTAACATTGGCAACAATCATTTAAAGGGTAATTTATCGGAAGAAATGTGCTATCAACTCCTTTTACTTAAAATTTTCTCTGTTTTCAATAATTTGTTATAGGAAAATATTCCACAATCAATAAGTAACTGATCATCTCTGAAAAAAATTACATTTAGATATCAACTAATTATGCATTGACTTATGTGTTTTATTTTCTTTTTTTTTTTCAATTTTTTTCTCTAAAACGAGATTTTGTTTTTCACCATTTCAGTTATATTCACATATAGATTGCCATTACAAATTAACTATAATGTTCAAATAACAAAGAATGCGTAAGATCATGAATCGATGGAACCACATAATATTTGTAAAATATAAATAATGAGCCCACATGTTTTGTTAGAATAAAATTTGACTAAGAGGGGGAGTGAATTGGTCTAATAAAAATTCAATGCAATTTCAGAAAATAAAGTAGTTGAACAAATAAATTTATACTGATTTGGTCCTTCTGACCTACATCCAATCCTCAGATCCCTCTGAGTTTTGCTAATCCACTAATAACAATATAACACCCTTTACAATCTGAAGAAGGAATTCTCCCTCTCTCAATTTCAATAAAATAGAGGATCACTCCCCTTCTTTCTCTGTAATTTAACTAACCCACTCAAGACTTTCAAATCTTGAGTTACTCTCTCAGAGTCACAAGTTTTGAATAAAGAAAATTCTCTCAAAAGAATTGAATGCTAATCACTAAAGTATTAATGATGGAGAGTGTAAAACAGAGGAAGAAGATGAACAAGCACTTAATACTATTTCTCAGGTAGGTGTGTATATTCTTCCTGTCTTGAATGCTCTTCTATTTATAGTTGAGCAGCAATAAATGTCCGTTAGAAAGAGCTTTGTTTCTGTTACTCTCAGCTTCATTGTTCAACATTGTGCATTAAATGTTTCAGACAATGGTAGTGGCCTGAGTTTTTGTCCGTTGAGTGCATTCCAGTGAAGCAATCAGAAAACCCATTCCCTGTTGCTAAGTATGAAGAGTGAGCATTTATGAGTGCATAATGGATTCAAATAAATGAAGCATGAAGAGGAAAGATTGTGAATAAAGATGAATTTCTGACAAACTGAGATACTATTAGTAAAAGTAAGTGCTCGAGTGTTATTGTCCATAAGAAACAATATAATGAACAAATACTAAAGTTTTAATAAGGGTACTCGAGTGTTTTACACTACTCTTGAGTATACTCGAGTTTGATAAGAAGTGTTGAAATGAAAAATATAAACACTTTTATTTATACTCGAGTATTAAGGAAGAAACTTAAGAAGTTTTGCCACTACTTGAGTTTTAAAGAGACTACTCGAGTGTTTGTAAACATTTTGGTGTCTGCACTTTTAAAGATACTCGAGTAGGTTCAAAACTGTTGTCAATACTTGAGTACTTGATATAGTACTCGAGTTTTGATAAGCTGTGCTCTAAGGATTTTCTTCAAATACTCTCGATACTTGAGTATTGTAAAGTCATACTCGAGTGTTGAAATATTAGCATAAGCACTTTATTTGATTCTCAAGTATTGTTAGGAGTATTGAGGTTAGAGAGAAATTTTTGAGCTCGATACTCGATATTATCAATACTCTTATGATTACTCGAGTTTTTTATGAAATTATTGAAGTTCAAAAAGTGATTTTAGTAGCTCGATATTCGAGTATTGTTGTGTAGTACTTGAGTATTGCCAATACTTTCATTAGTACTCGAGTGTTCTTGAAAATGTTAGGTTTTGAAATTAGTTTTCCTCCATGATACTCGAATATTGAAACTTAATACTCGAGTATTGTCAGCACTTTCACCAATACTCGAGTGCTATTGAAAGTGTTGAGTTTTGAGAGCTGATTTTGCTCAACGATACTCGAGTATTGAAACTCAATACTTGAGTGTTGTCAATACTTTCACCAATACTCGGTGCCATTGAAAATGTTAAGTTTTGAGAGATGATTTTGCTTAAAAATACTTGAGCATTGAAAGTCAATACACGAGTGTTGTCAACACTTTCACCAATACTTGAGTGCCATTGAAAGTGTTGCGTTTTGAGAGCTGATTTTGCTCAACGATACTCGAGCATTGAAAGTCAATACTCGAGTGTTGTCAACATTTTCACCAAAACTCGAGTGCCATTGAAAGTGTTGAGTTTTGAGAACTGATTTTGCTCAACGATACTCGAGCATTGAAAGTCAATACTCAAGTGTTGTCAAAACCTTTACCAATACTCAACTGCCATTGAAAGTGTTGAGTTTTAAACTGTCTTTTCTTAAGTAATACTCGAGTACCATCATGCAATACTTCGAGTATTCTCAATACTTTCATTAATACTCGAGTAACTTTTGGAAGTGTTGTGAAAACAATCTATTTTGAAAAAAACTAATTCATAATCCCTGCAGAAACATGTTTGTCATCATCAAAACATTATCTCAACATGTTTTACGTCAAAACTTTTGATATTTTATTTGTCTCCTCTTAACGACAACTTTTTTAAGCTATTATATAGTAGAATACATTCTTTATTTTTTTTTTCAATTTTTATTTTTCAAATTAAACATTTGTTCGATGATTACATTATAAGATTTTTTTAAAAAAAATATATAGTCAATTCAACTTAAGCGTAATTTATGATTTTCTAATTTCAAGATATTTACAAAGATTTAAAAAAATAAAAATTATGTTTTGAATATTTTACTCTTTTGAGTCGAAATGAATTTTACTTGAAATTATTTTTTTGATATATTTAACGTACTAAGAGACAATGTAGACGATCATGAGAGATAGAGTAGAGAGCGATCAAGTGTAAAAGAGAACTAGGAGATAGAAAAAATATAAAAGTTTTTTTAACTTATATGTTTTTAAAAAAATATTTATAGTTTGTGGACAATAGTTAGGTCAAATTCTATATATCAGTTGTGTTAAATTCTCCAATTATAATGCTCATATGCCTTATTTTTAAAATATTATAATGCAATTTTAAAATAATATCTCTAATCATAGCTGTCACTCCAAATGGACAGCTACAACTAGAGTTTGTAATATGGGTTGGGTCTACAGATCCAACCCACCAAGTAGCCCAAAAGTGGCATGTTTGATTGAAAAAATCAGAATCATTTTGGTGCTGGTCTTTTTTTACCTGCACTAGCCTAATCCATTACCATGGCAAGTTAGGCTACAAACCCGAAATCAACCCGTTTTCATTTCCTTTTTTTGCCTGAAGTTTTAAATAAAAAGGCATAAGCTTATTAATTAAAGGCAGGAAGGATGAAAAACTTCAAACTCTACCTCCTCTTTACATATGAGAATATTTAGTTGTATTTTTATAATTTAGGCTTCTTAAAAAAGATATTTTAGGTTCAAATAATGTTTTATTTTCTTAAAAAAATATAAATTAATTGGAAAAAATAAAAATAAAAAAGGGTAGCAGGTTGGGTTGGCTAAATTCTAACTCATCAATAAGAGAGTCTTTTCATCCTAACCTGATGAGCTGTCAATCCATAACGGACTAGCCCATAACTACCGGGCTAGCCCCCACATTACGAGTTTTAACTATACAACTATCACCCCGAATCGTTCTACAAGCTTCTCTAATAGCCATTATCGTCTTACACGCAATGAGGTGTCATCTTCTACACAACATTTAAGGCTTTTTCCCCCTTCACTATCAAACTTATGGTTAACAAGACCTGTCCATTTCCCTTTATTGGGCCTCCATCCTTGTCTGTTGCTTTGTCCAATTCCGTTGAGCTTTTCACACATTTATTGTCAAGGAGCATCTTAATGAAGTAAACTGTGTTGGGAGAAGTAATGCATGAAAAAAAATGACCTAAAATGCCATCTCCCTGGCTAGATTGAGATTGGGTGGGAGACATTTTAACTTAGCTGATTTAGGCGAAGAGAGGAGAAAAATATAGCAATAAGTAGACAGGAAAAAAATTATTTTTAATACCCAAACACGTTAGGGATAATACAGGCGCATAGGCACATATCTCCTTTTCTGTCACATATGTTGCGTAATTTGACACGTCAGCAAGAGGTGGATGTGCGTCAGGGCAATCGCATGGCGTCAGTTAGGACACGTCAGCATGTAAGAACGCATGCGAGCCGTTAGACGTACCATGGATTCAGATAGGAAATTTAAGAAAGAGAGGATTGGAAAGATGGACTTAAAAGCTGAACTTTCATCCTGAATGGATCATATTTTCATGTTCCTCATCCGCCACATTCTCACCCATCGCCTATTCGTATTTGCTGGCAATTTCTTTCTACTGTTCGTAGTCTTTAAGGTCGAAGAGAGAGTTTAGTCGTATTAGATGATATATTTGGTCTATGAGAGATTAGTCTTTGTTAAAATTAAACAAGCAAATATTTATGTCTTACTTAATTTTTCATAGATCAAGTAAGGGCAGAGATGGATGTTCAGTAATTTTTCCTGCATTGAATTTCTTTTTTGTGTGTTCGTTTGATATTTCTTGAAACTATATTGTCAGAGTTCAAGTCTACTTATATTATTTCAAATATAGATCTCATAGGTACTTATGTTAGTCTTGTAAATGGAAAAGAAAAAGGCTCCTTATATGAGCTCTCTTCCAAGAGAATGCTCCCTCAGCGGCCATAACTAATGGTAGGAGAGGAAGAAACGACCTTTATCTGTTAAAATGTTTGAATAATTGTTCTAAAAAATTATATTTGAATAAAATATAAAACTTTCATACAATAATTATTCTTCAATGGATAATGCAGTGATGAAGAACGAACAGAGAGTTAGAGGATTAAGAGACAAGCAAAAGATAAAATGAGGAGCATGACCATGAGTGAAAAGAAGAATTAGAAAAGAAATTACAAAAGAAAACACAAAAAAATTTTGAAGCACAAGATTAATCATCAAATGATTTTTCGAAATTTGAATTAATATAGATTAAAGAAGGAACATATATGAAATATTGCCTTGAGCCACTTGAAACTCTACAATCACGTTGCATTAATTGAGTATGGCCATTGAATAATAGTAGAATACTACTTCCTATGTATTAAAATCTGCCAATGTTCACAGGACACATAGTCCCTTTGTTTTGGTTATTGCACTTTTGTTCAATTGTTATTCTAAAATAATTAATAAGAGAATTTGAGTAAAATAAGCCCTTGAGAAGTTCAAACCACAGGACCCTTTTTCTCATAATCCCATTTAGAAAAGAAAATTAAACATTTGAAAATGTATAAAAAAATTATTATTTTTTATTATTACTATTATACCAATATGTTTATTAAAATGTTAACTTCTCTGTATAATTATAAGTTGATTATGGGTTTGAGGCCTTTAATGTGCCTTTTCTAAGGCCCTTTGTAAAACATCAACCTTCCAAATATATTTTTCTTTTTATTTATTATTAGCCTCTACAAAAAACTTAGCAACACTTTAACATATAAAATTATGCATTTTGATCCTCTTTTTTGAAATTGTTCAAAAAATAAAAACTTCACCATTTCACGCTAATAAAATATAAAAAAGCATTTAAAAAATTGAGGTATTACAATGGGTATTAGAAGATATTTGAGAAATGCATGTGTTAAGGTTTGTGGACTTTTGAAGGTTCTCTCTACATATGGCCTACAAGACTGGCCATAGATTTAATGCAATGAAGATGGAAATGTGGTTCAAGAAGTGAAACTATACTTTCTTTCATTTTCAATATAAAATCTATTTTATAATTTAATTTTGTTAATCAAAGTGAATTTTATATTAAAAATCGAAAAGAATACATTCTAAAAGGATAAATATTATTCTTCTCTTCACTAACGTACATTTTGGACTACTTTATAACCCATACAATACAATGAAAATGAAAATGAAAATATGGTCCTCACATGATAACAAACCACTATTAGAATCAAGGCTTTTTTTTATCATCATTCATGTAGTTTTCTTTCTCTTTCGTTGCATAAACCTGTTTTGAGGACAACTTTTTAACGTTTGAAAAGTCTATTAGTGTCTAGATAGTTAGCATATACCAACAAACATGCCTTATAAGGGTTGAAACTTCAACCAGTGACATCTTATCTTGGGGTTACTTTATGAACCATACAATATAATGATAATGAAAATGAAAATATGGCCTTGACATGATAATGGATCATTATTAGAATCAAAAAGATTTTTCTCATCACTAATGGATTTTTCTATCTCTTTCATTGCATAAGCTTGTTTTGAGGACAACTTTTTAATGTTTGAAAAGTCTACCAGTGCCTAAATAGTTAACATATACCAACAAACACCCTTATAAGGGTTGAAACTTCAACCAGTGGCGTCTTATCTTGGGGTTACTTTATGAACCATACAATATAATGATAATGAAAATGAAAATACGGTCTTGACATGATAACGGATCATTATTAGAATCAAAAAGATTTTTCTCATCACTAGTGTAGTTTTCAATCTCTTTCATGGCATAAGCCTGTTTTGAGGACAACTTTTTAACGTTTGAAAAGTCTACGAGTGCCTAGATAGTTAGCATATACCAAAAAACTTGCCTTATAAGGGTTGAAACTTCAAACCAAGGAAAGAAAAATCGGACCGGACCGGCCGGTCCGACCGGTGAACCGGCGGACCGGTCTAAAGGAAAACCGGGGACCGGGTTGACCCGGATCAACCCGGTCAACCCGGTAAAAAACCGGGTTGACCGGGTCACCAATATTTTTTTTTTGAATTTTTTTATATACTTTATTTGCTTTTTTTAAAAAAAAAAATTTATATGCTTCATTTGCTTTTTTTTTAAAAAAAAAAAATTATGTTAAGGTCCCACGCAAAAAAATTAATATTAAAAAAGGTCTCAAAAGGTTTTTATTAGCAAATAAAAGAGCATAATTGACAAGTGAATGAGTTATCACTGATAAAGAAAAACGGAAAGATTTTTGTTGATAAAGAAAAAGGTCTCGAAAGGTTTTTTTAAACGTTTTATGGTTGATGAATGAATTTTAATGATGTTTTTTTATTATGAATGATTACTAATTACAATGACTAAAAGATTTTAACTGATAAAGATGAATATTTTGAAATTAAACATTATTAAAAGTATTATATTTTAATATTATCAATTAAATTTCATTATTTTAATATGACCGGTCTGACCCCGGTTTGATCCCGATCTGACCCATTAACCCTTAATCCACTACCTTGACCGGTTCAGTGCCCGGTCCGGTTTTTTGAACCTTGCTTCAAACAGTGACATTTTATCTTGTTGTTACTTTATGAACCATACAATTCAATGATAATGAAAATGACAATATGTTCTTGACATGATGACAATCACTATTAGAACAAAGATTTTTCTCATCACTAGTGTAGTTTTCAATCTCTTTCATGGCATAAGCCTGTTTTGAGGACAACTTTTTAACGTTTGAAAAGTCTACGAGTGCCTAGATGGTTAGCATATACCAAAAAACTTGCCTTATAAGGGTTGAAACTTCAAACAGTTACATTTTATCTTGTTACTTTATGAACCATACAATTCAATGATAATGAAAATGACAATATGGTCTTGACATGATAACAATCACTATTAGAACAAAGATTTTTCTCATCACTAGTGTAGTTTTCAATCTCTTTCATTGCATAAGCCTGTTTTGAGGACAACTTTTTAAAGTTTGAAAAGTCTACGAGTGCCTAGATAGTTAGCATATACCAAAAAACTTGCCTTATAAGGGTTGAAACTTCAAACAGTGACATTTTATCTTGTTGTTACTTTATGAACCATACAATTCAATGATAATGAAAATGAAAATATGGTCCTGACATGATAACGGATCATTATTAGAATCAAAGATTTTTTCCCCATCACTAATGTAGTTTTCTTTTTCTTTCGTTGCATAAACCTGTTTTGAGGATAACTTTTTAATATTTGAAAAGTTTACTAATGCCTAGATAGTTATCATATACCAATAAATATGCCTTATAAGGGGTTGAAACTTCAACCAATGACACCTTATCTTTTCTTGGTTAATTTACAATCAAATGTTTACTTTAAGGATACTTTCTGAAAGTTAAAATAATGTATATCCTTGCTACAAACGATGACCAAGTAAATTAAAGTTACAAACCTACACCTAAACCCAAAGGGAAAGATCCCAAGAACCTACAGCCAATCCAAAATATACGCACCCCAAGAACGCTAAACAAAGGTTAATGATCCACTTGAACCCTTGAATATGGAAGAATAAGGACCCTAAGTGTTGAAAGATGCCACAAGGATGATCAAGCCTTCATAAGTTTGTTAGTTCAATGGAAAACCCTAGAGAGAATCCACTCTCAAGTTTAAAGTTACATTCTTGTAAACTCAATTCAAATATAATTTGATAATCTAATTTCAAGAATGAGGATTACAATGTATTTATAGAGATTGCAAAATTGTGTCAACTCAATCAACTCATGAACTTGAAAACTCATGAACTTATACGCCAAGTTTACTGTTTTATATTTTTGACTTGCAAAGTTGTGTCAACTCAATCAACTCATGAGTTTACACATCAAATTTACCGTTATTACATTTTTAACTTATAAAATCGTGTCAACTCACTCTTAAACTCATTTTTAATTTTTGTTTTTAATTTGATCATGTTCATTGATTTCATATATGAAATTCATATAATTTTCTTAGTTGAGTATCATTGATTATGAATGTTGATGATTTGGATTTGAAATATATTTAAACCAAACTATTATCTTTTTTATATTTAATTATTTTCATAACTATTTATTGATAAAAGTAAACTATTACAAAAGTAAACTTAAATATAAAAAAGAGAAAATAAATAGGAATCTTGACATATATTAACGTATATATGCCTTTCATGTCACCCTCCTAAGTCAAGCATGTATGAATCGCGACAAAAGTCCACTCTCCACAAGTCAATTAAATTTCAGTTAATTACATAATCATCAATTCGATTCAAAATTTTTAAAACAATAAGGCTAGAAAGATAAAAACACAACCAAAAAAACCATAAAATGATATGCGGAGGTAAAAATTCCCTACCACACACATTCACCGAGACTATTAAACTTTTTAACCTTTTAATTTTTGTTAATGAGAAACGTTTTTTCCTCTGTAATTTACATGGCCAACGCATAGTTTTGAGTTTAAAATAGTTATTTATATTTTTCCTTATTTTTTATTCTTTATATTTTTAATTTTATAAATTTAAAAAAATTATATACATATTGTTTAAGTTTATAAACAAATTATTTGATAACTTAATGTTTGCCTATACATGATTATTTTAGAAATATATGATATTATTTTTAATTTAATTATTACTTCACCAACTAACAGGATGGCCCAACCTGTCCAACCGCTTGAACTATGATATACTAATCTTTTTGAATCTGTCCATTTCGGCTTTTAAGACTTTGTTAGAAACTCAAGGAAAATGTATAGAGCTAAAAATAAGAACAAGAAAAGACCCCAACTTTAGCTATATGGAATGCTGATGTTCTTTAGCTACAAGGTAGATTCCCTTTGTGTACTTTGCTAAATTGATGATGAATGAGAGCTATCTTTGTTGAAGTGGTGACCAGTCATTTAAAGATCTATTAAATATGGTAATGGAGTGTATATTGATCCAAAAAACAGTTAATAAGTAGAAGATATGATGATCCAATACCATTAAATGATGTTAAAATACATTTTGTTTTTTGGCAATGGGAAAACAGACACAGCTCATACGTAAATCCAATTTTTTTTAGTACATCTGATTCTTAATATAAGATTTAGTTAACTGATTTTGAAGGTTTAAAAAAGTCAAATAAAATTAAGTTGTCACTACAGAAAAAGGGTAATTTTGTAGCGGTTATTTTATGCCTTTGTAGCGGTTTTTAACCTCTACAGGAGTAATTGTAGCTGTTTACCCAACCACTGCAAAAATCACCGTGGCAATAGGTTTAGCAGCGATTTTAGTGAATTGATGTGCACACAAGTAAAACCGCTACTAGTTTACAGCGTTTAATAACCGCTACAAATGGAGACAGTGCAACATTTGTAGTGGAAATGAAATTGCTACTGATATTTAATTACCGAAAAAGGAGAGAGAATATTGTAGCGTTCAACGAAACCGCTGCAAAATGAAAAACAAATAGTAGCTGTTCTACAACCGCTACTAATTAATTTTGAAATGAAAATAGATTTGGTGCCAAATATTAAAATTTTAAAAATTCCCGCCAATATTTTGCAGCGGTTTAAAACCGCTACAAATATATTCCACGAAAATTAAAATATCCCACCATATTTCTATCATGGAAGACATTTGTAGCAGTTATAAAACCGCTACTAAGGTTTACAAAAGATTTTAAAAAAATTTAATACTTTACTTAGAATAATTATTTAATTATAACAAAATTAATTATAATTATAGAAAGTGGTTTATTATAAATGAATATTTAATTAAAATTAAATAGTAGTCATTAAATA
Organism: Vachellia collinsii; assembly: GCA_006871305.1. Taxonomy (NCBI): domain Eukaryota; kingdom Viridiplantae; phylum Streptophyta; class Magnoliopsida; order Fabales; family Fabaceae; genus Vachellia; species Vachellia collinsii. The sequence continues at coordinate 14,046 of QFDD01000151.1, read as the reverse complement.
ACATATATTGTTTATTGTAATGATATAAAAACGTTAAAGAAAAAAAAAAGAATAAAAGATTAGTATATCAAAAAGAATATTAATAAATTAAATAAAGAAAAATTGCATAAAAAGGGATAATTAATATTAAATAAATACAAAATGAATATAAATTGTTAAGAACAATATCTATAACAAGTGTTATTGTCAGTAGCTTTTCATGAGCCCAACCTTAGATATATTTAAAAGAGATGAGTAGAGGAGGAAGCCAGAATAAGTGAGGAAAAAGAGAGAAGAGTAGGAAACGAAATGAAGGTGAAAAGGATATTTATAGGATGTCTGGCAGGAATTAGCAGCAGTTTGGGTCACTGTTTTTTGCAACTGTTCATTTTGCAGCGGTTTAATTAGTAGCGGTTTATGCCACGATTATTAGTAGCGGTTTTATTGTTTTTGCAGTGGTTCAAACCGCTACTAACACACTCTCCTGAAAAAAAATAAAATACTTGAAACAAATTGCATATATATATTACTAACCTGAATTATTTATTCGGCGTCATCTGCCCTGACAAGGGGTAAATCTTCATCTCCTTTGGGGAAGAAGTTTTCAAAAGTAGTAGGATGGAATGGCTCCGCCTAATAGATAATGTGTTCATCGCTATCACCCTGTCATAAAGATCTCTAGGCATAAGATGAACGACCATACTCTAATCTTTATGCTTCTCGTCCTCCACATAATAAACCTGTTGTGCCTCTGATACTGGAATGTACGGCTCATCATTTGGAGATTCACTGGTGTGAATCATTCTTGAAAAATTCACAGATGTGATTCCCAACTCATCAGTAATGAATCCACAAGGAGTTGTTGTATTTGCCCAAGAGCACTTGAATAATATGACGGTAAAGTGCCCGTGATAATTTAGTTGATTATATCAACCAATTTCCCATAGTAGAGGACACCACCAATATGCATGTCACTGTCACTGTTGCTCGCATAACTTCTTGTACCAAAAGTGCCAAAAACTCCAGAATTCTATGTGAGAGAGCCTTGGTCGCATGAAACTGTATAGAACTTGAACCCGTTAACATTGTATGCAGTAAACCGTTTCAAATACTGGAGGGGGCCCATTGCAAGGCATATCAAATCAATTGGGTAGGAGTTGTCGTCATTGCGTATTCGGTGTGCAAACCAACCAGGAAATTCTCTATGCACCCTTCTATCAACCTCAACGGATGTTTGTGTCTGGATACGTAGTTGATGCTTGATATAACTTCGGAACTCTCTGTTATGATTAAGCATGATATAAGTGGATATATAAAATATAATTTGAATTTATAAAATTACAAATTAGTGTTGAGACTCACTGAATGAAAGGATCAACTTGACTGCAGTTGATTAGGACATGTCTGTGTGCTTGTAGCATCTCATTAGAAGTGAGGTTGAAGTATTGATGTCCTCTAACTGGTCTCCCAACAAGAGGGAACAAACTCGTCAATCATGACAAACCAACATCTTCATGGCAATCATAAACACGAGGATGACGGTTGAAAGATGTCTCGATGTCATCAAAGTACCATGAGCAGAAGTTGAGGACCTCATTTCCTATATAACATTATGCTATTGGACCCTCTGGCCATGCCTTATTCCTCACATATGACTTCAACTTCCCTAAGAACCTGTAATAAGTTAATAAGATGAAGACAAAGTGGTAATTAGTAGTGACTTATTGATGTGTGTGTAAATAATGCGTGCAAACAGTTTTTAGCATGTATACCTTTCAATGGGATACATCCAATGATATTGAATTAGACCACCGAGTTTTGCCTCTTCAACAAGGTGAACGGTGAGATGCACCATGACAGTGAAAATCGAAGGAAGGAAGATAATCTCCAAATGGCATAGTGTGAGAATAGATCTACTTTTGCAGTTGATCTAACTCATTAGGGACAAGAACCTTCACGCATAGCTTTCTGAAGAATGAACAGAGCTACACCAACACCATCAACACATCTAGAGGCAGTGTATTTTTTAGTGCCAATGGTAGTAACTGTTGCATAATGATGTGCGAGTCATGGCTCTTTAATCTGGCTACCCTTCGAGACTGCAAATCTAGGCACCTTGATATGTTGCTTGAATATCCATCAGGAACATTAATTTTCTTCAACGTTGAGAGGAATATATCCTTGTTTGGCTTCATTAAGGTAAATTTTGCTGGTTGAAACCTATCATTGTCGTCTGGCCAAGCATCTTGATGAATTCCCATGGACTATAAATCTTTCCTAACTTAGAGATGATCTTTAGACTTCCCAGATTCGTTCAGCAAAGTGTAAAGAATATTATCACACACATTCTTTCTGATGTACATCACATCAAGACTGTGGCGTAGCATATTGAACTTTCAATAAGGCAGAGTGAAAAATATACTCCTCTTGCGCCATTGCTAAACTGCATCAACTTATGAAGTGCTACGAGATCTTCTTTCGGCTCGATCTGCATCATCCTTCTTCCCAAACTCAATATGAACATCATCTAGCTGACTAAGAATATTGAAACAATTTAAAACGATGGGAGGTCATCTTCTTACTTGTTTTTAATTGAAACGATTCCTCTGTAATCTGAACTTGTGCTTCCCATCAAGGAATCGACGATGACCCATGAAGCACCACTTCTGACTGTATGAAAGGTGTAGTGACTCTACGTCAAAGTTACACATGGGAAAAGCAAGTCCAGTGTGCACGTTCCATACAGATAATGTTCCAAGGCCTGGGAAGTCACTTATCGTCCACATCAAAGCTTCACGCAAGTTGAACAGTGACTTCTCATATGCATCATATGTCTCAATACCATCAGCCAATAATTCGACCAACTCTTTTATCAGAGGTTGGAGGTAGACATCAATATCATTGCTCAGTGCTTTCTTTCCAGGGATGATCATAGACAAAATGAATGAGTTCTACTTCATTCACATCCATGGAGGAAAGTTGTAAGAAAGTAACACCACCGGCCAAATACTGTAACTAGTGCTAAGGTTACCAAATGGATTGAATCCATCAATCGTAAGACCAAGACATATGTTTCTCAGATCCGCTGTAAAATTTGGAAATTCTTTGTCAAACTGTTTCCATCCCTTAGAATCCCGCAGATGTCTTAGCTTGCCATCCGGATTCATTTCAATGGCATGCTGTCTCATGTGCTCTGCCGTTTTGGAAGAGGAATACAATCATTGCAGCCTTGGCTTCAAAGGAAAATATCTCAAAATCTTCGTAGGCTTCTTCTTTTTCTTCCTCCCATTTCCTTCCGGCTTGTATCTTGAAGTGTTACACCACTTGCAAATTTCTTTGGTTGCATCCTCTCCCCAATAAAGCATGCAATCATTTGGGCATGCATGGATTTTTTCATAATTCAAACCCATTTTGTTTATTATTTTCTTCACATCATAAAAAGAAGTAGGAATCACTGCATCTGGGAATACATCGACAATAGTTCTAATATCATCGACATTCCCTTATCAGAGATACCACATAAACACTTAATGTGGTACAATTTAATTAAAAAAGATAATTTTGAGTACTTCCCACACCCGGGATATAGAGCCTTGTCAGCTTCAGCCATAAGTTCAAAAAAACCACAAGCTTCCTCGTTCCTCATGTATTGAGATTCTGGACCTTGTACTTCATTTAGGATTACATCGTCATGAACCCCAAATGCATCATGAAGTGTTACGATATGATTTGACCAAGAGGAGGGGTGAATTGGTCTATTTAAAATTTTCGTAAACGTTGAATCGTAAAACAGAGTATGAAAGAAAGTGAACAAAGAGATTTATCCTGGTTCGGTCCACTTGACCTATGTCCAGTCCTCAGAATCCTCTGAGCTTTTCAAATCCACTAATGTCAAAAGATTACAATAGAAGCGAAGGAAGACTCTCCCCCTTCCTAACTCAATTCAACCCCAAACACTTTTACTCGTGTCTTTTTCCCACTCAAGATTCTCCAATCTTGAGTTACTCTCACAGAGTAAATGATTGTACAAATATATTCTCCTTTATGAGAATTAAATGATAAACACTAAAGCTCTTATCTGAGAATGAAAACAGAGTATGTAGATGAATAGCAATAATTTTCCTTAACCTTCTTTCTTAGACTAGCTAATTCTTTAGCAAATTTAAGTAGTTCAATATGCATTTCATCATACTCTAATCGTAATTTATCATAAGTTGGTTCAACAATAATTACCTCATCTGTTTCTGAATTTTCCTCTTCTTGAGCCACTAGACAAATGTTGGCTTCCTCGTCTAGTTCACTTTCATCCTCTGACGAGCTGTCTCCCCATATCTCAGAAACATACGCCTTCTTCTTCTTGAATGAATTGAACATTTTCTTTTCTTTGTTTTGTTGGGATAGTTGAGGACAATCTGCTTTCATGTGACCCGGCTTGTTGCATTTATAACAAATAATTTCTTTGCTAGAAGCACCTTTTTGAAATTTTCTCAGAGGTTGATCTTTTCTATAAAGTTTCTTGAACCTTCGGACAACCATGGCCAGCTCTTCATCTTCCACTTCATCTTCCTCTTCAGCCTCTACTTCAAGTTCCTTCTCCTTTATTGACTTGAGAGCTAGGCCTTTCTTCTTTCTGTCTTCTATGCCAGAAAGCTCCTTTTTGAATTTTTGTTTGCTCTCATATTCTGTAAGACTCCCGAAGAGAGCAACCACGTACACCATTGATTCTCCTCTTGATTCTTCAATGGCCGTGACTTTAGCTTCCCACTTGTCAGTGAGAATGTTGAGAATTTTTCTCACTTGGGTACGCTGGTCGTAGGTCTTCCCGAGGGCAGCCAACTTGTTAATGAGATGAGTGTGTCTCATTTCAAATTTTGCGATGGTTTCTCCCTCTTTTATTCTAAGTAAATCATACTCAGTCGAGAGAGTGTTGACTCTGCCCTCCTTCACGGCTTCAATTCCTTCATAGGTTATCTCCAATGCTTCCCACACATGTTTAGCTGAAGGAAGTGTACATATTCTGAAGAAATCATCTTCATTCAATGTAGCCTGCAACATTAAAGCAGCTTTTCTGTTAAGCAAAACTCTCTTTGAGTTTTGTTCATCAAACTCACTAAGAGTTTTAGGAACAAGCACATCATCTACTTTCTTTTGAGGGACAAAATTCCCAAGTTCAAAAACATCCCATAAATCTAAATCAGTTGCCAAACTTGATTTTTCAAAACAAAAAACGTTGGCTGTTAAATGCGGGAGGTCTAGTGATAGATGCCCCGTCACTGACAATATGTTCACCAAATCCTGCCATTGATCGCTCTTGAGACTGTTAAGTCCTTTATACAAGAGACCTACTCTGATACCAAATGTTAGGATAGGATTTGACCAAGAGGGGGGGTTAATTGGTCTATTTAAATTTTCGCAAATGTTGAATTCGTAAAACAGAGTATGAAAGAAAGTGAACAAAGAGATTTATCCTGTGTCGGTCCACTTGACCTACGTTTAGTCCTCAGAATCCTCTGAGCTTTTCAAATCCACTAATGTCAAAAGATTACAATAGAAGCGAAGGAAGACTCTCCCCCTTCCTAACTCAATTCAACCCCAGACACTTTTACTCATGTCTTTTTCCCACTCAAGATTCTCCAATCTTGAGTTACTCTCACAGAGTAAATGATTGTATAAATATATTCTCCTTTCTGAGAATTAAATGATAAACACTACAGCTCCTATCTGAGAATGAAAACAGAGTATGTAGATGAATAACAATAAATTCGATGTTCGGTCGTTGTGTTCTCTATCTTCTGAAACTTGAATGCTTCACCTTTTATAGTTGGGAGGCATTAATTATCCATTAGAAACATTTAAGTTTCTGTTACTCTCATTCTTGTCATTCACCTTCCCGTAATAAATGCTTCTGACAGTAGGTAGGGTGGTTTCTGCGTTTCTGTCCGTTGAGTCCCTTTCTGATGAAGCAATCAGAATTCCATTCCCTGTTAATCATTAAAGTAAATGAGCATTTGTGATGGTAGATGAGATTCAAATAAATGTTGCATGAATAAGGAAAGATTTGATATTAATGCAAAGCTTTTGACACGCTGAGTTACTGTCAGATAAAGCAAACTCAAGTTTTGCTTGCTTAGAACTCGAGTTGTTGATGAAATAACAAAGCAGAATTCATACAACTTTTGTTGTAACTCGAGTTTTAATAAGAGTCTTGACAAAACTTGAGTTACAGGATTTAAAACTTGGGTTTTCATAAGTTTCTGTAAGCTAAATCATTTTTATGCTCTTCGAGACTCGAGTTTCTCACTTTGAAACTTCAAGTTATAAGAATTTGAAATCATAACTTTTATTGCTAACTCGAGTTTCCTTGGAAGTTTTGAGTTTCAAGAGGTTCTCATCTCAAAACTCGAGTTTCATTTCTTAAAACTTGAGTTGCACTATAACTCTTATCGAAACCTCAAGTTTTGGAAGAAGTTTTGTAGTTCAAGAAATTTTTCCGACCTCAAAACTCGAGTTTTATCGAAACTTTTGTTGAAACTTTAAGTTGTGAAAGAAGTTTCGATCCTCTCTCTTCGAAACTCGAGTTCTGATTCTCATAACTCGAGTTCCCTCAAAATGTTTATTGAAACTTCAAGTTTTGGAAGGAAGTTTTGTATTTCAAATAATCTTCAGAACTCGAAACTTGAGTTCTACAAGACATAACTCGAGTTTCATTAAAACTTCCATTGAAACTTCAAGTTTTGGAAAGAAGTTTTGTATTTCAAAAATTCTACAAAGCCCGAAACTCGAGTTCCACAAACCATAACTCGAGTTTCATCAAAACTTCTATTGAAACTTGAGTTCTCTTTGAAAGTTCTGTTTTTCCAAAACTATTTTAACACCCGAAACTTGAGTTCTGTTACACACAACTCGAGTTGTAACAAAACTTTTATTGAAACGTGATTTCTACTGAGATTTTTGATTTTCTGAAACTTGTTTCAAAACCCGATACTCGAGTTTTGACTCTCAGAACTTGAGTTTTGACAGAACTTCAATCAAAACTTGAGTTCTCTTGAAAGTATTTTTAAACAATATAACTCGAGTTCTAAAGCTTGTAACTCAAGTTCTCCCAATACTTTCATTAAAACTCGAAGATTACTTAAACTTTTCTGAAAAACAAGGAATTTTAATTATAAGTTCAAAAATATATTTGTCATCATCAAAGCATTATCTCAACACGAAGTGCATCATTGATGGGATCCCCACCAAGATATTCTTTCACTCCTATTTGTGAGATTATAGGACTAGATTCTCTCACCACATTATCATTTTCTCCATGATATACCCAGTACTTATTATTTTGTGGGAACTGCTTAACTATTAAGTGCTCCCTAACAATATCTTTAATATGCCACCTTTTGAAATTACATTTAGGACAAGGACAAGAAATCTTACCGTTAACCTTGCCGTGTATGTCAGCAAAATTCAGAAAATTGTTCAACCCGGCTAAATATCGAGGGGATGTACAAGGAAGCTTGATCCATAACTTATCTACTGCATACATTTAAAAGGGTGCAATAACACTGATATAAGAAGTGTAATTAGAGAAGAAAGTAAGAAAGTAGGAGTTTCTGGTCGAAATGAGCCTTATATCGAAAGTTTCCAACGGTCGTTCATTAGCAGTGGTTTTGAACTGCTGTCCAAACCACTGCAAATTGTTAACCATTAAGATTAGCAGCGGTTTTAAACCACTACCCAAGCCGCTGCAAATTTTTAACCATTGAGATTTGTAGTGGTTTTGAAACCGCTACAAATTTCAATTTTATATTCGTGTGCCACTGAATTTGAAATTTGTAGCAGTTTTTAAAACCACTGTAAATCTCAATGGTTGAAAATTTGCAGCGGTTTGGGCAGCAGTTCAAAACCGCTGCTAAGCTAATTTCTCATTTTTGCAGCGGTGACCCAACATTTTTCTTTTAATATTTTAAAATATTTCATTTCCCACATTTTTTTTCTTTTAATTTGTAGTAATTGATAAATTTCCAAATGTTTTCTTCCAATTTTTAATTGCTAAATTTCCAACTTTGTACATTATATAACACATATAATTTAATTTTATCAATTAATATTATATAATGTTACTAATTAGTTACTAGTGAAAATGAAATTGGCTACTTGCCTCCACATCTCCATCTACGCTTGGAACTGTGCCTGCATCTGCGCCTGTATCTGCACATGGGCTTGCACCCGGGCATCCACCCACACTTGCAATTGGGTGTCCACCCGCGCCTCGACCTGCGCCTGCACCTCTTCTCGGATCTCCTCTCTAAGCTCAGCGCACAAAGACTCTTGGTCCACATTGGAATCACTATGCCTTATAGGTCCCGATGTGGTTGCTTGGGACGTAGCAGCAGAAGATAAAGTCCCAGTTGCATATCTGCTACTCCCGAAAACTCTGGTCCTCATCACCCCAAACCCAAAGCCTGGAAGTCGCCCAAGGTGCCGATCACGTTCTTCCATCGCTGTCTTCTGTGAGGCAGTGGGGTCTAAAGTTGACCCCTGGGACTCCCTGAGCTCAGCGTCAGTTCACTAAATACGCTCCTGAAATAGAAAAATGATATTAAATACTTATATAAAATACAATAAATAATTAACAAACATTTTACACTTACAATAATCTGCTCAGTCTCCTGGGATAATGGAGTCCCACCATTGTGCCTGTGGGTGGCCACATACATATCCCCGTATGTGGCCCTCCGACCCTCCCTCCTCGCTGTATCATCCTAAAGAAATAGAATGAACAATTTAGATAACAACTAAAAAACAAGTAACATAAATTAATTTCATATTTACCATCTCAGCATAAGTGCAAGAGAATGGCTTCGATCCTAAGTATAGTGGATCGTCTGGCGTGCACGGTTCTGTGCAACTCGCCTGGAGATAGCCATACAGCCCGATGACCTCCTCCACTTGACAAATCTTGCCCAGCTTTCGGGCTGGACCGAGTTAGGCACGTCTGCTACCACCTCCTGTGTAATCCGCATGCCATCTCGGTTCTTCGAGTGGTACAGGCGATTTTGCCTGTTCTCCACCCCTCTTCCATCTTTGAGATGGAATAGTCCTTGTGCACATCCCGCATAGCAAATTTAGACTGCAACAATTAACATATCAAAGTTAATCAGTATTTCACAATAAAAAAATAACTTAATTTAAAGAAATATATTAAAATTGTACCTTCACTTTATTCTCCCAAACCCAATCCTTATCTTCTTTCCGCACCCTCTTCCATGTCTAAGCGTTGATGTCAAATTAGTCGTAGTTCCCTCCTTGCTTAGACAAGTAGCAGTGGTACAGCTGACCAGCCTTCCCGATCGGTTGTTGTGTCAGCTCATTCCATGGCACCACTATCCGGTGGCCAGCATCAAGCTGAGAAACATCTCTCAATGCCAGCTTCCTCTTCTGCAACCGCCCTTTCGGATCTGCATATTCCATTCCATCATTAACATTATAAAATAAATTAATTCATCAATTTGAATAAAAAATATAAATCTAAACTACTCACCCTGAATGTCCACTTCAAAGCCAGTGGACAGTCAAGCAGAAGGCCGTGGGAATACCTTTTCCCTAGCGATATTCCCATCCTCAAAGTTCTCAGCCGCCTCGACTAAGATATCTCCAAGCTCAAAATCCTCGACGCTGAGATATGTATGGTCAAGATTGGCCTCAGCGCCACCAGCATCCGGAAACTCTTGATCATCAACACCACTCCGGTCTGGGATGTCGTCATGAGGGATCATAGGCTCCTTACCGGGCCTACGTGTAGGATCGGGACTAGACATCATAATAAAATAAAAAACAAAAATTAAAATAAAGCAAAAAAATTAAAACATAAAAAATAAACTAAATAAATTAAAAAAATAAATAAAATAAATTAAAAAATTAAATAAAAACAAAATATAAATTAAAAGCTTAATTAAAATAAAATAAAATAAACTAAATTAAATAAATAGATTAAAATATATTAAAAACGAAAAAAAACAACATTAAAATATAATATAAAAACAATCAGAAAATATAAAGATAGAAAAAATTAAAAATCAAACGAAAAAAATTACAAAAAATGTAAATAAAATTAATTTAAAAATATTTTGATCTCTACCTCTCTAGTTTATGAAGGCAACAATAGACTGATCTCTACCTCTTTAACTCTCCAAAACTCTTTCGATGCGACGTTTCTGCGAAAATGAAATGGCGAATATATAAGACGAGGAATTAGCAGCGGTTTGTGTAAAATCGCTACAACTTAGAAGCGGTTTTGCTGCAACCGCTGCTCAAACCGCAGCAAAATCCTTACACATCTCAGAAAACATGCAGATTAGTAGCGGTTGCACCAAAAACAGTGGCTAAATGGGAGGGAATTCTGTGGCCTTTCAATTTTACAGTGGTTTATTTTGTAGCAGTTAACAGAACCGCTACAAAGTGGTGACCCTTCATATTTTGTTGCGCTTTCTTCCAAATAACTGCTGCAAATTTTGGCTATAATTTTGGCAGGTCATTCGCCCCAAACTTTTATAGCGGTTTAAAGCTGCTACTAATGTGCCAACCTCGCAGACACTTAGTTTTCACAGTAAATTATGTTATAACCGCTACAAATCAATAATGTTGTAGTGGTTTATCGAACCGCTATAAAATAACCGCTACAAATCACCCTTTTTTGTAGTATGTACTTATCCCTTCGTTCGAGTATCTCTACTTAAAAGGTGGATTATTATATTAATTGATTGTGGTTTTTGAAATATACATTCAAAAATACATACATGTTCTTTCTGCCACATACGATACATAAACTTTGTAAGGGAAAAAAAAAATAAAAGCTGCACTATTTACATGTGTTTTTAAGTCAATTGTGGTATTTTCTTTTGGGTAAACTATAAAAATTACTATTACATAAGGATCACTATTAGGAAAAATATACATAGAGAAACACACACACCATTTGGTCTAAAATATAAATAATTTTAAACCATCTCACAAAAATCAAGAAAAATGGAGTGACTTAGCTTTATGACTTATATTATGATCCAAACAATTAGATTTTGATCCAGAGGGAGGATAAGTTGTTTAATGTGAAATGGAGTGACTTTAGATTTTTGATATAATACACCCAACTACTTAAAGACTGAAGACTTTTGATATTTACTTTTATTTGTCAAAGGTAGGGACAATAAATCCCCACACGCTTCTTCCAAATAATAACATTCTCTTGGGGGTACTGTCTGTGTATCGCCTACAAGGCTGACCGTATATAAGTAAAATAATGTAATGAAAATGAAAATGTGGTCCACGAAGTTTCTTGTTTTTTTGCCAACGGTCCAAGAAGTTAAACTATACTTCACAAAGACACAAAAGTTTTTCTTATCACTGGCGTAGTTTATGGGTTACTCTATGACCTATACAATAAAATGATAATAAAAATATGGTCCTTGATGTGATAACGGATCACTATTAATTAGGATAAAGCTTTTTCTCATCACTAGCGTAATTTTCTTTCTCTTTGGTTGCATTAATTTCTTGTTGGAGACAACTTTTAATTTTTGAGAAGTCTGTAAGGGGCTTTAGTGAGTGCTCTTTAAATAAATATTGCTTGACCACAAATGATGAGTGCATTATTAGGGGCAAAATAGATAAAAAAAATCATTTAATATCTTCTTGAAATATGAAAATAACACCTATTAAGAAACATGTAAATAAATCTTCACATTTATTATGAAATGAAGGGGTTAATTAGCTTAGTAGCATGTACTAAATGATCAGTAAATTGAAATAATTAAATTGGGCAATTATTGATGAAGGAACATAAAAATGATACTTAAAATACTACTTTGGAATAAGAAACACATCTTATAAGGGTTGAAACTTTAATTAATAATATCTTTATCGCTTCTTGGTTAATTTGTACTGCAATCTTTGCTTAAGGATACATGTTTAAAATTAGCAATTTTATTACAAAAGTTTATAGTTTATAGACAAAAAAGATGTACTAATCCTTCGCCATATACAAGAATACATACTTTAAAAATACTGCCATAACTATGGTTTCAAAGGTCCCCAACAATACTGTCAAAAGAGTATATTCTTAATTTCTGTTCCTTTCACTAAATATTTATATTATGAATCGATTGTGTAGTGAATGTACAATATGGCATTAATATTATGTAACCCTTCTGCTTTTAGACATAACAATTATGCACAACGTTACTTTTAATTCTTTTCATATTAATCATGTGTATTTTATATAAAAATTCTATTTATTTACGTGTATTTTTAACTTCAACTAAGTGGTGGTATTTTTCTTTGAACAAGATGATAAAATATTTATATAAGAATAGATATTTAGGAGCAGTTTCTTATTCAATGGAGTGATACTTGTTCTAAATTCCAAGTCAAGCACGTCATGTATAATGAAATGAAAATTACAAAAAGACCAAAGACTTTTTGAGATGTCTGTTTGTGAAGGCACAATGTTCCACGCAAGCTTCTTGCCACCAACGTTCACTATTCATAAATGAAGCAATGCAACGAAAATAAAAAAAGAAATCCAAGGTGTGAAGCTATATTTCATAAATAGACAAAGCTTGATGTTATTACTTATCGTATTTTTTGGGGTATCGATACCACTTGTAGGGTTCAAGCTTTTTCTCGTCAATTGGGAATTTTCTTACTCTTTCAAGTTGTTGGATCATCGACTTCATTTTTATGTTTGAAAAGTCAACCACATGTGCATACTAATTTGAGGTGGATGACTAGATGCATTATTGTTAAACTCATGAGTTGACTCTATGAATTTACTATTTTCATGCTTTTAGCTTACAAAATCTTCAATATAATCTTTTAAAAATAGAAATGAGCCCTTTTTTAAAAAAAAAAAAGTTACCATTTTGTTATTTTGACAGCCACAACCATACAAATTAAACTTTTCAACCCAAGATTAATCTTTTTATTAAAGAAAAATTATGAAAAGTAATCATGTGGACTTCTTGTGTACAATCAATTTTTTTAAGCTTCACAATTATTGTAATATTTATTTAGTTTTAATTTACTCCATTGTTTTACTCCAGAAGTCCTATTTTTCAATAAGATATTAGGAAAAGAACTTTTATTTTTAGCTTCTCAAAATTAAATTTTAAATAGTAAGATATTAAGAAAGTTATAGTAGGAAACCAAATAAATATTAGATATTTTATTATAAGGTTAAGATGCATAAATACCTATGAAGTTATGCCTAATATACACCCAACACCATTAAATTTTTTACGCTTAAAAATTACCATAAACCTTAAAAAAAAGGGCATAAGTAACAACTGTCTCAGTAACACCAAACATCCCTCACTTTTTTGGTGGGCCCAAACTATTTGAGAAAAATAAAAATGCCTAATTTGAAATTTCCATAAGTGGCCTTGCAGCCCTTATCTCTTTCTTCCTTCCTTTAGTCCTCACAAAGTCACAATCGACCTTATCTTCCTCTCTCCAACACCAAATTTCCTTATGCCGACAGCGGCGACAACATCCTCCCCCCCCCCCTCTGAGTCGTCACAACGTGGCGAGAGAATCATGGCGTCTTTGTCTTCTTCATTTTCTTGACTTCTTCTTCCATAACGGCAAGTTCGACAGCATGGTGAAGAGTACAGGAGGCGGTGAGATCGAGTGACTTGGTTTCTTCCTTGGCGGTGAGACCCCACATTCACCTTGGCTTCTTCTTCTTTGTTTTTTTTTTAATTGTTTAGTGACTTGGGAGAGACTTGGGTTCTCATTCGAATCTGATTCCTATCATATATCCAACTCTCAGACTTTATTTACCAGTAATTATCTACCCGATGCTTATTTGGATAAATTCACAAGGATTAAAATATACAATCAGTACCTTGAATTGACTAAAGACTTATAAAATTATACATATTGATTTGAATGACTAAGGTGTATAAATACCCATAAACTTTTGGTAAAAGATTATGAGTATTTTTATACCTTAAACCTTGATTTCAATGCAAGTAAATTATAGCCAAGCATTCTATAGATGCTAGAATTCTATATCCA